>MCFE01000124.1:0-161247 GCA_002104905.1 Basidiobolus meristosporus CBS 931.73 | reverse complement strand
TTATGCAATAAGGTAAGCAGGTGTGATAGTCAACCGGCTTATGGGATAGTCACTGATAGCTGAAGACAAGATGGGATACTAAATAAGTGTAGTAGAGTCAAATGGATAGTATTGAATAATAAGGGAATGAGCTCATCTGGTCAGTGGAATGTCATGTCACATCACTGGGTGTGGTGGTGTATAAGTCCAAAGGGCAAAATACAGCCAACACTTCTCAAGTGTGAATGTGTGTGGGGTGTTCACTGGGTGCAATAACCTCTGGCAAAAGCTTGCTAGGAATACTGGGTCTTTTGTCTAATCTAATGTGATGGGGGATAAAGCCTCAAGCTTGTCAAGGGAAAACTATTGAACTACAATCCCCAACTTAGTTGGCGTCTTAACAAAAGTTTATAATGGCTTTGACGTCCTTTGAGATGACAATGTACTAAAGCTTCCAAAGTCAAAACAACTGTAAACTCCACCAACAGGGACTTGATAAGAATGCAGCTTTGACCAATAGTTACAAAGACTGAAAAGTATCTTTGCCTGTACAAGAACAAACTTGGGAAAACAAACAAATATAATAAAATATACCTACTCTGAGTATTCCTCACAAGTAGTGCCTCCAAGGTCAGTTGGCTGTCAGCGCAGGTTTCCTGGGAGTGTTGTCAGGTCTGAGTCAGAAAATAGTGGTAATAGGTAGCGGTGATCTCACTAATCAATAAGTCGGAATATTGGAAGAGGGATGATTTATTTTAAGGGATAGCCTCCCTTATATACTTTTTTGCTGCTCAATTTCTTGCTAGAAAATACTTTCCAGAAGTTTCCAGAAGGTAGTAGACAGCCAATCATGTCATTGTGTACTAAAAATAGCGCAAATTCTTGGCGGATTGTTCCATGAGACATAGTAGCACCTAGCCAATCAGGTAGTGGTAATATGAAACCCCTGTGTCATGTGGTTGCCTCTTATGGTAGTAGGATAGGAGGGTTATGAAACCAAAATGGTCACATGACATGGGCACTGTTGGGGTACTTGCCTTGTATGGTAACTATCTTATCTTGGCATCTTGGCAAGGAATAGGAATAGCTTGTGCAATGGGTTAATAGTGACAAATAGTTTGTCAGGTTGCATAGTAATAATCACATAGACAGAATAGAAAGTATTGCAATTTGGGATGATACTAATATAGGGGGGGGTAATCCTTTTTTAGGGAAGTGAACGTATGAGAATGAGCACATCTGCCTGTGGGTGTCACTGTGACCCCACTACATCCACCCCTCTCTCAGCTTTGAACTCAGGTCAAAGCAAACTAAAATGTGATGTGCAAAATTCCGGTGCTTGATAGCTTAAGTCTGTTTCCTGCCACAGGTGCTCTTAGTGGTGTTTCATCAAGTTCAGACTAGTAGTAGCTTCCATTTCCAATCACCTTAGAGAAAATAAATGGGCCAGACCACTTATTGTCAAATTTGCAACTCCACTGCTTGTCTAAAGTGGAATCATAGAGCAGTACTGGATCTCCTTGCAGTAATGGCTTTGGTCTAAGGCTATGTGACTTGTCAAATGGTTCCTTGTTCTGAAGTCTTGTCTCTTTGAGTTTAGCAGCTGCTTGGGTAATATCAAGTTCATGGTGATCAAGCTGTTTGATGCGTGTAGTCAGTAGTTCTTCTGTACTCATTGTAGTTCTCCACTCTAGCATGTTCCAGGATGTTGAGTCAAGCTCTATGGGAAGAATGCAATCATGTCCATAAAGCAATTTGAATGGAGATAGACCTGTGCTGCGTTTTGTAGTGATTCTATCTGCCCAGAGTGCTAGATGAAGTTGTGTAGGCCACTGTAGTGTCATGTTGTTGCAGCTCTTGACTAGGGAGTTAACCAACGGGCCATGGCCTCTTTCAACCATTCCATTGGCCTGTGGGTGATAAGCAGGTGGTGAAAGCAATATGAATCTTGTATTGTGAGCAGAGTTCCTGGATCAAATTTGAAGTCATTTCTCCTTGGTCAGCAACAAACTGGCTGATGCAGCCAAATCTGCATATTATATCTTCAAGAATAAATCTCCATATGGTGTGGCTTTTGTTATTGGATAGGGCTCGAGCTTCTACCCACCCACTCAGATCATCTCTGGCAACAACAAGGTACTTCTTGGTTCCAGCAGTTGGCATGTGGACCAGGTCAATGCCAACCTTCTGCCATAGACAAGGTGTGTAGGTTGGATGGAGCGGCTCCTCATATCTCTTGGTTGACCTT
Source organism: Basidiobolus meristosporus CBS 931.73 (assembly GCA_002104905.1). Taxonomy (NCBI): domain Eukaryota; kingdom Fungi; phylum Basidiobolomycota; class Basidiobolomycetes; order Basidiobolales; family Basidiobolaceae; genus Basidiobolus; species Basidiobolus meristosporus. Next base: position 159,020 of record MCFE01000124.1, on the reverse strand, counting down.
CTTTGGCAAATGTCACAAGATTCAACAAAGTGTTGGACATCATGATACATATGCTCCCAGTAGTATCTACTGGAAACAACATTGTAAGTGGCATCTCTGCCTCTATGACCACCGGGTCTTCCTTCATGAAGGCTTGACATAATAGTCAGTTGTTCCTGGGGCTCAACTATAACTCTCCTTGGTGTCTGTCCAGGCTTTACTCGTTTGAAGAGGAGGCCATCTTTTATGTAGAAATGATGGGCCTTCTTCCTGAGCTTTCTGAAATCATGTGGGCTCATTCCTGGTGGCTTCTCTAAGGTTCTCAGATAGTCTTGAATGGTGTTCCACGTAGAGTTGCTGGGCTTCTTCACATGTAGTTGTTGGATTTCTGCATCAATTATGTCATCAAAGTCAGGGTCCATATCTTCAGACAACTGTGGTCCCTTCCTGGAGAGTGCATCAGCCACAACATTTGTCTTGCCAGGGATATGTCTGACCTCAAAGTCAAACATTTTCAGCCATGCCATCCACCAATTTGTGGCATCATCAGGTAGATCAGGCTTGTTGATCATTCCTATAAGTGGCTTAGCATCTGTCTCCAGGATGAAATGTGTCATGTAGAGTTGTGACTTCAGCTTTCTCAGCATCTTCACAACTCCTAGTAGCTCTCTCTTAATCTGTGAGTATCTTTGTTCTCTAGGAGAGAAGAGGCAGCTCTCATATCTGCAGGCATAGCGGTTACCATCTTCATCATCTTGGCCAAGTAGTGCTCCAGCTCCTACAGGGCTTGCATCCACCGTCAAGATAGGTGGGCATTCAGTGTTCTGATAGTCAAGAGGTCTCAGAACTGGTGGAGATACTAAGGCCTCTTTTAGTAATTGCATGGCTTCTTCTTGCTCTTCTCCCCAGCTAAATGGGGCATTCTTTCTCTGTAGTCGGTAGATTGGTTCTGCTATCTCAGAAAATCTTGGGATCCAGATCCTAAAGAACCCACAAGCTGCCACAAAGCCACGAGCTTGTGTTAGATTTGTGGGGGTAGGCCAGTTGCATATCTTTTGTGTCTTGGAGTCTCCGGGTGAACAACCAAAGGTGTTGCATTTTTGTCCAACAATGGATATCTCTGATACACCAAAGCTGCTTTTCTCACCACTGATGGTGAGTCCAGCTTCTTCAATGGCTCCTAATATGGCATCATTGTCTGAAATATGGTCATAGACAAACTTTCTTACTCCAGGCATAACTTCAGTTGTGTCCCGGAGTTTTGGTCCTTTGATGCCTATGTCATCAACAAAGACAGCAAGTTTCTCAGGTATAAACCGGTAGAGCACATTTACCATGCACCTCTGGAACTGAGCCACAGAGTTTGTTGCCCCTTGGCTAAGTCACTTGTCATTCTTGAGACATCAGAGATATGTGCACTCCAGATCATTGGACTGTAAGAATGACAAGACTTACCAAGGGCACAAACTCGTGGCTCAGTTCCAGAGTGCATGGTAAATGTGCTCTACCGGTTTATACCTGAGAAACTTGCTGTCTTTGTTGATGACATAGGCATCAAAGGACCAAAACTCCGGGACACAACTGAAGTTATGCCTGGAGTAAGAAAGTTTGTCTATGACCATATTTCAGACAATGATGCCATATTAGGAGCCATTGAAGAAGCTGGACTCACCATCAGTGGTGAGAAAAGCAGCTTTGGTGTATCAGAGATATCCATTGTTGGACAAAAATGCAACACCTTTGGTCGTTCACCCGGAGACTCCAAGACACAAAAGATATGCAACTGGCCTACCCCCACAAATCTAACACAAGCTCGTGGCTTTGTGGCAGCTTGTGGGTTCTTTAGGATCTGGATCCCAAGATTTTCTGAGATAGCAGAACCAATCTACCGACTACAGAGAAAGAATGCCCCATTTAACTGGGGAGAAGAGCAAGAAGAAGCCATGCAATTACTAAAAGAGGCCTTAGTATCTCCACCAGTTCTGAGACCTCTTGACTATCAGAACACTGAATGCCCACCTATCTTGACGGTGGATGCAAGCCCTGTAGGAGCTGGAGCACTACTTGGCCAAGATGATGAAGATGGTAACCGCTATGCCTGCAGATATGAGAGCTGCCTCTTCTCTCCTAGAGAACAAAGATACTCACAGATTAAGAGAGAGCTACTAGGAGTTGTGAAGATGCTGAGAAAGCTGAAGTCACAACTCTACATGACACATTTCATCCTGGAGACAGATGCTAAGCCACTTATAGGAATGATCAACAAGCCTGATCTACCTGATGATGCCACAAATCGGTGGATGGCATGGCTGAAAATGTTTGACTTTGAGGTCAGACATATCCCTGGCACAACAAATGTTGTGGCTGATGCACTCTCCAGGAAGGGACCACAGTTGTCTGAAGATATGGACCCTGACTTTGATGACATAATTGATGCAGAAATCCGACAACTACACGTGAAGAAGCCCAGCAACTCTACGTGGAACACCATTCAAGACTATCTGAGAACCTTAGAGAAGCCACCAGGAATGAGCCCACATGATTTCAGAAAGCTCAGGAAGAAGGCCCATCATTTCTACATAAAAGATGGCCTCCTCTTCAAACGAGTAAAGCCTGGACAGACACCAAGAAGAGTTATAGTTGAGCCCCAGGAACAACTGACTATTATGTCAAGCCTTCATGAAGGAAGACCCGGTGGTCATAGAGGCAGAGATGCCACTTACAATGTTGTTTCCAGTAGATACTACTGGGAGCATATGTATCATGATGTCCAACACTTTGTTGAATCTTGTGACATTTGCCAAAGAAGGTCAACCAAGAGATATGAGGAGCCGCTCCATCCAACCTACACACCTTGTCTATGGCAGAAGGTTGGCATTGACCTGGTCCACATGCCAACTGCTGGAACCAAGAAGTACCTTGTTGTTGCCAGAGATGATCTGAGTGGGTGGGTAGAAGCTCGAGCCCTATCCAATAACAAAAGCCACACCATATGGAGATTTATTCTTGAAGATATAATATGCAGATTTGGCTGCATCAGCCAGTTTGTTGCTGACCGAGGAGAAATGACTTCAAATTTGATCCAGGAACTCTGCTCACAATACAAGATTCATATTGCTTTCACCACCGCTTATCACCCACAGGCCAATGGAATGGTTGAAAGAGGCCATGGCCCATTGGTTAACTCCCTAGTCAAGAGCTGTAACAACATGACACTACAGTGGCCTACACAACTTCATCTAGCACTCTGGGCAGATAGAATCACTACAAAACGCAGCACAGGTCTATCTCCATTCAAATTGCTTTATGGACATGATTGCATTCTTCCCATAGAGCTTGACTCAACATCCTGGAATGTGCTAGAGTGGAGAACTACAATGAGTACAGAAGAACTACTGACTACACGCATTAAACAGCTTGATCACCATGAACTTGATATTACCCAAGCAGCTGCTAAACTCAAAGAGACAAGACTTCAGAACAAGGAACCATTTGACAAGTCACATAGCCTTAGACCAAAGCCATTACTGCAAGGAGATCCAGTACTGCTCTATGATTCCACTTTAGACAAGCAGTGGAGTCGCAAATTTGACAATAAGTGGTCTGGCCCATATATTGTCTCTAAGGTGATTGGAAATGGAAGCTACTACCTGTCTGAACTTGATGGAACGCTGCTAAGAGCACCTGTGGCAGGAAACCAACTTAAGCTATTCAAGCACCGGAATTTCGCACATCACATTTAGTTTGCTTTGACCTGAGTTCAAAGCTGAGAGGGGGGTGGATGTAGTGGGGTCACAGTGACACCCACAGGCAGATGTGCTCATTCTTATGCATTCACTTCCCTAAAAAGGATTACCCCGCCTATATTATTATCATCCCAAATTTGCAATATTTCCTATTTTTGTCTATGTGATTATTACTATGCAACCTGACAAGCTATTTGTCCCTATTAACCCATTGCACAAGCTATTCTTATTCCTTGCCAAGATGCCAAGATAAGATAGTTACCTTATAAGGCAAGTACCCCAACAGTGCCCATGTCACGTGACCATCTTGGTTTCATAATCCCCCATCTCACTACCATAAGAGGCAACCACATGACACAGAGGTTTCATGTTACCACTACCTGATTGGCTAGGTACTACTATGTCTCATGGAACAATCCGCCAAGAATTTGCGCTATTTTTAGTACACAAAGACATGATTGGTTGTCTACTACCTTCTGGAAACTTCCGGAAAGTATTTTCTAGCAAGAAATTGAGCAGCAAAAAAGTATATAAGGGAGGCTATCCCTTAAAATAAATCATCCCTCTTCCAATATTCCGACTTATTGATTAGTGAGATCACCGCTACCTATTACCACTATTTTCTGACTCAGATCTGACGACACTCCCAGGAAACCGCGCTGACAGCCAACTGACCTTGGAGGCACTACTTGTGAGGAATACTCAGAGTAGGTATATTTTATTATATTTGTTTGTTTTCCCAAGTTTGTTCTTGTACAGGCAAAGATACTTTTCAGTCTTTGTAACTATTGGTCAAAGCTGCATTCTTATCAAGTCCCTGTTGGTGGAGTTTACAGTTGTTTTGACTTTGGAAGCTTTAGTACATTGTCATCTCAAAGGACATCGAAGCCATTATAAACTTTTGTTAAGACGCCAACTAAGTTGGGGATTGTAGTTCAATAGTTTTCCCTTGACAAGCTTGAGGCTTTATCCCCCATCACTTAGATTAGATAAAAGACCCAGTATTCCTAGCAAGCTTTTGCCAGAGGTTATCGCACCCAGTGAACACCCCACACACATTCACACTTGAGAAGTGTTGGCTGTATTTTGCCCTTTGGACTTATACACCACCACACCGCTGTAGTGGGGTGACAGTGACACCCACTGACAGATGTGCTCATTCCCTTATTTTCTACTTCCCTATATCTCTACTACACTTATTTTAGTTTTATCCCATTTGTCTTACCCAATCAGTACTATCCCATAAGCCGGTTGACTATCACACCTGCTTACCTTATTGCATAAGTTACCCCTCACTTTATGTAAGATTACTAGCTATAAGTACTTCTATATTAGGCAAGTACCCGCGCCAGTATCCGTGACACATGATCAGCCCGTGTCACCATCCCTACCATTTCCATACTGTATATGGTATCCCCATGTTACACAGGTTTCAGAATACTGATTCCTGATTGGTTGGATGTGCTGTGCCTCTTAGAACCTTCCGGCACCTACTTAGAACATTCTTAGGTCATTCTGATGTCATTAAGATTTCTATTGATCTCCGGAACCTTCTGGAACACCATGATTAGTAATCACTTAGCCAGTGAGAAAAGTATATAAGGGAGGCTATCCCTCAACAATAAATCATCATCCCTTTTAGCAATATACCAACTTGTTGATTAGTGTGATCACTGCTACCTGCTGCTACCTGAACTTCCAACCCTAGACCACAGGACACTCCCAGGAAACCGTGCTGACAGCCAACTGACCTTGGAGGCACCACTTGTGAGGAATACTCAGAGTAGGTATCTTTTATTATATTTGATTCTTTCCCAAGTTTGTTCTTGTACAGGCAAAGATACTTTTCTGTCTTTGTAACTATTGACCAAAACTGCATTCTTATCAAGTCCCTGCTGGTGGAGTTTACAGTTGTTTTGACTTCGGAAGCTTTAGTACATTGTCATCTCAAAGGACGCTGAACCCAGCACATACTTTTGTTAAGACGCCAACTAAGTTGGGGATTGTAGCTCAATAGTTTTCCCTTGACAAGCTTGTGGCTTTATTCCCCTTCACATTAGATTAGAGACAGAACCCAAGTATTCCTAGCAAGCTTTTGCCAGAGGTTATCGCACCCAGTGAACACCCCACACACAAAACACTTGAGAAGTGTTGGATGTATCTCTCCCTTGGACTTATACACCACCATACCGCGCACTATAAAAGTGCGTTAGGGACTCATGTAAAACTATCATGATGAAAAATAAAAGCACCTTATTACCGCGCGGCTGATGATTGATAACTCCCGCTAGACACAAGTAAATGTAGCAAGTGGGTATCCTTAAAACCTGTTGGGGTATGGTTACCGCGCACTATGAAAGTGCATTAGGGATTCATACAAAACTAGCATGATGAAAAATAAAAGCATTTCAGTATTGCGCGGCTGATGATTGATGGCTCCCGCTAGACACAAGTAGACGTAGCTAGTGGACATCCTTAAAACCTGTTGGGGTATGGCTACTGTGTACTTTCAAAGTGCGTTAAGAACTCATGTAAAACTATCATGATGAAAAATAAAAGCACTTTTGTACCATGTGGCTAAGTTTTACAATTCCTGCGGGATACATGTGCGCATAGAACATAAGTAGTAGTTGCAATGGTGTCAAATAAAGTTTCTATTATAGCCATAATATATATTGAACTTTGGGATACACTTTATATTTGGTAAAAGCAATTGGGTTACAGAAAATTTGTATTGGCCATGAATTTTTTTATCATATTAGGGCCGCGCAATTTATGGTGCCCAAAGCTTATCAAAATATGGGATTGTGGCCAGATTGGGATGAATCCCATTAATTATTAGATATACATTAAAAGTAACAATTTATTAATTAAATAGTCATCAAGACTTATACAGAGCATATGGGCAGTATAGGGAGACAAATATTGGCCCAGACATGCCCACTATATGAGCAGACAATGTGCCAATTGTAGGGTAAAAATATTTATGGTCAGGGTGATAAGGGTTAGGAGGAGGAATTCTAACCCCAAGAGACCAGAACCAAGAATGAGAGAAAAGTAATCCAATGGGAATTTAAAGAGTATGGGAGCAGTATGGGGGATTGCATCCCCCAGACCCCCTGCTTTTTTATTCTCTAGGGGACTGCATCTCCCAGACCCCCTGCTCTTCTAACCTTTTTCTAGCCCTTACTATAACACCTACACCCTAACCCTTCTCTTCTCCCTGCTAATTTTCCTAACCCAGGAATAATCCATTCATCTACCCTTGTCCATCCATCTATAAATTCTGACTTCTGGAATTTTTGCTCCTTCCTTCTCTTCTCCCTGCTAATTTTCCCACCTACCCACCCCAACCTACCCTGTTCTTCTTATTTCTTATGCCTTCACTCCATTCCCTTCAGATTTCCTTCCTTGAGGAAAGGCTTGCACTTGTTGAAGCTGAAAATGCTTTACTCAAGAAACAAGTTCAAAAGCTCTTTTCTGCCTTCTCTGATCTGCAAGAATCTATTGTCCCTGTGTCAACTCTTCCTGCCAACAAGACTCCCCAAGAATCATCTGCTCCTGCTCAATCTTCCTACTCTGAAGCTGTCAAAAAGTGTATTCCTGCTTCCTCAAGATATCCTGCTGCTCTTCCCAAAACTAAAAGAAAGTTTCCTGCCACTTCTGATTTGCCTCCTGCTACTGACTGGGCTGTCTGCTACTTTGCCAATGTAGAGTTTATTCCTATATCTGAGCATAGGATGTATCTCAAGCAACAAGGTTACAATTTATCCAAGATTGTCAACATGATATTTATCAACCATCACACTCTGGAGGTAGTACTTGACAAAAGTATTGCTAAAGAGTTCTCTCAAAATGTCTCTGACCAGTTTTACTGGGAACCTACTGACCATGCCTTTAAAGAGTTTCCTGATTCTCCAGTTCACAAGACCTTCTCATTAGAAGAATCTCTGCTCTCAAGATTCACTTCACTTATCAAAAACTCCCCTTCACCTGCTGTTACCCACTTCTTAAAAGATTATTATATCTCTCAAGCTTATCTACTTCACTCCCCCATGAACCTGAACTCCAGTGTACTCTGGGATACTGCCTTAACTTTAGCTTAGATTTATTCATATTCAACTTAGTGTTTACTTTGGGAATCTTCTATTCCCAGCTGGCTTCTTTATTTGTAGTTAGACTTGTCTGAAATCAAATAAAGATTTCACCTACCTTGGTGACTTTCTCTCCCCTAACATGCTATTCTTGGTGCTTTTGGGTTTATACCCTATAAGATCAGACTTCTCTACCTTAGAACCAGATTATACCTCAGACTTCACAACTGCAACAACCCACTGATTAAGGCCTGGAAGAGAACACACCACACAACACCTGGCTCCTGCTGGAGAACTATACTTGGAGATCCTGAAGTCAAGAAGTTTGCTCACTATATTCTGCAGTCTGAAGAACCCAAGCTGGCCTACCTGAAGTACTTGACAGACCTTTGGCAGCAATATCTGCAGCAGCACACTCCCTGTATGATGAATATCAATCCTTATCACATTCCCCTCATTAATGTTGTTCACAAGGCATTCTTACCTCTCTTGCTACCCCCCTTCCCACTGAACAGTGTCTTGAGCACTGAAGAACTATCATCACTTCTTATTAACTTACCTACAAATTCCCCTCAGCTACACACTCTTGTATCAAAGCTACAACAGTAGTGCTGGCTTCTTTGTTTCAACTGAAATAAAGATTTCACCTGTTGGTGACTGTCTCCCCCTAACCCTAAGCAATATCTGCAGCAGCACACTCCCTTTATGATCAATATCAATCCTTATTACATTCCCCTCATTAATGTTGTTCACAAGTCATTCTTACCTCTCTTGCTACCCCCCTTCCCACTGAACAGTGTCTTGAGCACTGAAGAACTATCATCACTTCTTATTAACTTACCTACAAATTCCCCTCAGCTACACACTCTTGTATTAAAGCTACAACAGTAGCGCTGGCTTCTTTGTTTCAGCTGAAATACAGATTTCACCTGTTGGTGACTGTCTCCCCCCTAACCCTTCTCCTGGCAGCATCTTTGTAGTAAAGAGTTTTTGTCTCAGATACATTTTCTTAGCAGCTGAACATGACTGGTAGGTGTCTTCTAATGCCTTCCAGGCATTCTTTGCCATTTTTGCTCTTGAGCATTGAATTAGCAATTTGTCTTTAACATCAAGGCAAATGCAGTTAAAGGCACTTTGTTCTTTCTTCTGGTACTTTAAGGCTTCCTCTCCCACGTTTTTAGGAGGGCATTCTTCTCCCATGACAATATCCCAAAGGCCTCTTTCTTGTAGCAGCATCTTCATCTTCACCTTCCACACTCGGTAGTTAGATCCATCCAACTTTTCAGCAGAGGGAAAAACTCCAGTAATAGCAGTAGTAGACCTTGCAGAGAGTGACAGCTTGGGGCTCATAACCTGTTGTAAGAGTCTTGGAGATATTGGAAGTGATTGGGAGAACAAGTAGATAATGTGGTTTTCACTTAATGATTTATTGAATGTAAAAGTAGTATTTATACTTTTACCAGGTCTTGGCATTAAAAACACATAGAATAGGTTAAAGAAGGTCCCAAGAGCATGTGTGCAAAGTATGGGGCTGTTTGGACAACTTTGAGAATTTTTGTGTCCTGGGTACCTGGTATTTTGGTGAAAATATTCTAAGTAAATCCTGACAAGGAGTTTGGTCAGTATTCTCTAGGATTTAAGGGTAATGATCTAAGTGACTAAGTTAGGTGAATACTTAGGTGGAATTGCAAATTTTTACAACAGTTTTCACTTAATGATTTATTGAATGTCAAAGTAGTATTTATACTTATGCATGGTCTTGCCATAACAAACACATAGAATAGGTTAAGGAAGATCCCAAGAACATGTGTGCAAGGTTTGGGGCTGTTTGGACAACTTATTTAATTTTCATGTTCTGGGTAAATATTCCAAGTAAATCCCAACAGGGAATTTGGTCAGTATTCTCTAGGATTTGAAGGTATTGATCTAAGTGACTAAGTTAGGCAGAGATTTAGGTGAAAATCCAAATCTTTACAATACCCCCCTCAGCTAAATGCTCATACTGACTTGTCCTAACTTGACCTAAGATATTCTAACTTGTCTCTAGCTAATGGTTTGGTAAATATGTCTGCAATCATTTCATCTGAAGGACAGTCAACTAAGCAAACTAGGTTATTCTCTATAGCTTCATGTATGAAGTGATGTCTAATATCTATGTGCCTAGTTCTAGCATGAAAAGCTGGATTTCTACCTAGTTGTATACATCCTTGATTATCTTGAAATAAGGTAATAGGCTTTTCTTAACATAGGCCAAAATCTGTAAAAAGCTTTCTTAGCCACATTGCTTCTTTTGTAGCTTCACAGACTGCCATATACTCTGCTTCTGTGGTAGAAAGTGCTACGGTTGGTTGCTTTCTTGAATTCCATGAAATTGCTCCTTTACAGCACAGAAAGGTGCATCCTGTGGTTGATCTTCTGTCTTCCAAATTTTGTCCCCAATCAGCATCAGAGTATCCCACAAGATCATGTTCTGAGTCCTTATAAGTGTATCTTAAGCAGATATCAGCAGTTGCTTTTAGGTATCTAAAAATCCACTTAACTGCTGCAATATGATCAGATCCATAGTTCTGATTATGTTGGCTGACAACTCCCACTGAATATGAGATATCTGGACAGGTTCCAAGCATGATATACATCCAACTGCTGACCATAGACTAATATGGAAAGTCAGGGCTTTTGGATGGCACCAAGCTCTCTTGATTTGGTTGAGTTTTGACCAAGTTTAGGTTTGTTTCCATTGGGGTAGTTGCTGGTTTACAGTCTTTGATTTTGTACTTCTTTAGTATATCTTGAATATACTTGGATTGGCTTAGGGTAATAGTCTGGGTACTTCTTGTTGTAGAAATTTGTAATTCCACCTAAATATTCACCTAACTTTGTCACTTAGATCATTACCCTTAAATCCTAGAGAATACTGACCAAATTCCTTGTTGGGATTCACTTAGAATATTTTCACCAGAATACCAGGTACCCAGAACATGAAAATTCTCAAAGTTGTCCAAACAGCCCCAAACTTTGCACACATGCTCTTGGGACCTTCTTTAACCTATTCTACGTGTTTTTAATGCCAAGACCAGGTAAAAGTATAAATACTACTTTTACATTCAATAAATCATTAAGTGAAAACCACATTATCTACTTGTTCTCCCAATCACTTCCAATATCTCCAAGACTCTTACAACAAAAACCACATAATCCACTTGTCCTGCCAATCACTTCTAATATCTCCAAGACTCTTACAGCATTATCATCCCCCCCTAACCCAGCACCTATCAACACCCCAACAGAGTTCAACTAGTCCAGTCTCTTGGCACTTACTAATTCAACTTGATCAGAAAAAGTATAAATAAAGTTTACTGAACCTTTTGGTTTAGAGTGTGTCTTGACAAAATCAAGATTGTGTTTCAGCAAAATTATGAACTCAACAATTACATTACGGTTTCTACCCAAGCCTAGCATATCTAGCACTCCCAAGAACACCAAGCCTAGCCTGCATAGCAAACCAACCCTGTTGCCTTTATAGCCAAACCCAGCTATATACATGACCAATATTAGACCAGAACCACTCTGCTAATATATCTGCCACTCTCTGTCAAATCTAAGATTCTGCACCTAGTTGTTACTTTGGTTCAGTTAAACCATTCAAGAGTTTGATTACACTTTTCTCCTGGATACAACAAAAGCTACAACAGTAGCATTGGCTTCTTTGTTTCAGCTGAAATAAAGATCTTACCACTTGGTGACTTTGATCCCTTTAACCCTGAGTAATGAAGCAAATATCCCATCTGTTAGTGATTGTCACCCCCCTAACCCTATATTGAATAGCTAGGGGTACCGGAGGCATAGTGGGGATTGAAATTATAGGTACAAAATTGAAGTCAATATTTCAAAGAGTAAATAGTTAATAACCATAGCAAATTTACATTTCCGTGAGAAATGCCAATACTTCAAGGTGCCCATTGTTAAAATCAGACCGCAATTCATCCCAAAATAGCATTGAAATTCATATATTTCCACCTTTGAATATTCACCATGATTTCTCCAGACTGGTGACTCTTGAATTCTATATAGTGCAGTGACTCGTCAAATACCTGCACAGTCTGGCACATTTGGACACCTCCCCTGGCCAAGAACATCGATGGGAGTGGTGAATATCTAGTAACATATTGCATATGGCCAGTATAGGTATGATTAGGGCCAAAGCCGGTGGCTGCTAAATCGGCGAATCTATTTTAAACCAAATAAGAGTTCATCAGCAGTCAACACCTCCTCAGACTTTATTACTAAAACGATATATGACTTGTCGATTGTAATTAAATGTTTCATCGATCTTGCCGTCATATTTGTTGTAAACTCCTGGTGAGTCAATTATCAAGGATTTCCCATCGCAGCAAAAATCGGAACTCCGAAGAAATGTATCTACAGTGCTTTCTGGTGCTCTGGTGAATGATCTGATTCATGATCAACGTGGACAAAGGCACGCTCTACTTCGGGCAAAGATTCTAACTTGGTTTGTAGACTTTCGCCGATCTCATGGCTTTCTATTAGCAGTGTGTCGGGCGCCATGACAATGTCTACCTCCACAAACATGTTGCTACCAGCATAGTACGCACGACAGGTATCCACTTGTAATACTTTTGGGTGGTGGGTCAACGCTAATTGGCATAGTTAGTGGCTGCAACGTATATTGATGGCCAAGTAAATCAGATTCACAACGTTACCTATATAGGTAATCTTTTTGAGGAAGTTTGGGTCCGCCGATTTACCGACAAGCAACTCGATATTCTCTACACAAAGAGAAGGACCGAGGTGAGGGACAGACTTGTAATTACTTGAGGTTACTTGAGTTACCATATGCGGTGGTGGTCCAGGATTTCATGATAAGCAGTGCTATGGATAGCGCACCCGCGGCATCAACCCACCAGGCGATCCTGGTTCCCAAAATTGCGGCGATCAAGCCGAAAGTGTTTACTAGGACGTCATTCTGGTGGTCCTGGGCACATGCTTGAGCGGACGGGGAGTCTTTGAGAGCTCGACAGTAAATGAACAATACAGATTTCACAGCCAGCGCAATCGCTATGCATATGATGCCCCCGGTCTTCAATTCGGGTGAATGGTCGTGTGATATCAGCGCCCTAATTCCCTCAATCTACCAAATACAGTTATCAAACAATTGCAAGACAACGGTGGGACGGGCAAAGTAACACGCACCATCAATCCCAAGGAAAGTGTACCCATCAGTGCCGAGAAGATGATAACGCCCACCGTCTCCAATCTGGCCTTTCCCTATACACATTTGTCAGCTCCGCGTACTGGTCAATGTGCAGTCGACATACATACGACGGGGTACTTGAGTAAGTTACTATTAGCTATGGCGCGTGCGGCATAGACTAGCACTGCACTGGATAATACATCCATAAACGATTCGGCCATGGTTGCGAGGATAGAGAGCGAGTGGGAACTAATAGCAGCGTATAGTTGCAGTCCAAACAAGGACAGGTTTGCACAAAAGGAGCCATACACCGCAATTTTCACCTAGGGCATGTTTGTCAAAGACTCGAAGGATTGTTCAAAGGATTTACGATTACCTTCAGTCTTTCTGTATCATCATCTTCATCGCCGTTCTTGACCGGAGAGAGTAAGCTATCGATGATTTCGTTTTGCTGCTCGTAGAAGGAATACACCCCTTTTCCCTTACTTTTTTTTACCTGTCGGAGCTGGTCTAGCGACATGCGACTGGAGCCCAATAATAGTGGATCCTGCTCCCCTGAGGCGACATCCAAGGTTTGCAGGCTAACTGTCCGGTGGACTAACTCAGAAGCGTTCATCTGTGCCGGTTGGCATCCCAACTCTATCGAGGTGGTACGTTGTGGAGGTGAGCTCAGCATTCACGGGGCTTCAGTAACTAAATGCCAGTCTGTATTCGATGAGTGCAAGGGACTCTCTATATATACATACACCCTAGATAGAATAATCCATGGAGTGAGCTTTCCTACCTTCGAACGCTGTTTATAGCAAAACGGTAGGCATCCGGTGTATAGGGATTTGATTTCCATCGCCTGAAGTGGGAAATCTACCAACCAAATGAAGCACTATCTGCCTTCTTGGATCTGATTTGGTGGCATAAAATGAATCAAGGGCATGCTGGTCAACCCGCTACATTTCCGCTGTAGTACAACCAACGAGGAGATATCCATCATCTTGCTCCTGTTCATTAGCACTAGGTTTTCTCGATTCCCGCTTTACACGAAATCCAAACACGTCTCCTCTTTGCTTACAGCAAGAGGTTCTGAAACTGAAGCTTAACTGTATCAAATCACAATAGGACATTTATTGGTGATGAATGGAGATCGCGATGGTTTGGTATATAACTAGTATGAGGGTTTTGCCTAATCGAGAATATCTAATTCCTTTGTAAATTCAGATTTCAACCAATGTCCTTTAGAAATCTTGGAAGGGCATCTAGACTACCAACGGCAAAAGATAGACCCTCTTTAGGTTATCCCTCCCCATTCCGTGCTGGATTTGACCATTCGCATGTATTCACGAGCACCTCTTCTCGACAAGTCTCGCTAGCCTTAACGGCTCATCTTTTTTCAATATCCAATGATAGACTTTCTGAACCGAACAAGCTCCCGTCGGGTAAACTAAATATGAGGATAACTTCTTGGAAAAGAGAGCTTGCTGCCACTGATGTGTTAACCAGCACGTTTAGGAGCAATAATGGTTGTGTTACGAATGTTGCAGACAAACTCTACGCTTTTGTCGGCCAAAGTGCGGTTGCACCCATAGTTTCACGCCTGAACTATTTCTCAAAGTGAGGCTAGAAAGTATCGTATTTTTGAGATAACTCTTTGTGGTGAGAATGTTGGGTAGATGTCTTCTACTCTACAAAACGAGCAACCAATAGACAAATACTCAAGCTACCCCTGAAGTTACAGTTGGAAGTCTAGGGAGAAATTTGTATTTGGTGATTTTTGCTGCTGTTTATATGTTAACTAGTATGTGGAATTTGGCAGTCAAAAATATAGTTTCTAGATCCCAAGTAGGCGCATGAGATGCATATTGTAATCAAGATAGATAGACGTGGGAAATGGCATTATTTGTGTTAAAAGAGTTTTCGGTGTCAAGTGGTTATAGAATACGAACTTCATTCCTTTCTCATACCTCTTCGAATTCCTATAGCAAATATAGTGCAAAAGGCACACACCAAGGTCTGATGAGAGTACATATCAATTACCTAATTAGCTATTAGAGGTAAATAAAAATCCGAATTGCTCAAATTGGTTACACTCATGACACGAACCAGATACTTCTATATGAGTATATTATTGTTCCTTGCTATATAGGGGGATAGTAAAACCGAAGCGATATCATCAAGCGGGGGCTTTTTAGGATTAAGGACCCTATACAACGATCCTTCCTGTATTCGAAGCAAAATGCATGTTCGGTGGTTTTCTCTTTTGTGCATTCCGTAGCCCTAGCTGCTGATGATATATGGTGTGCTAACAAATATCCATCTTACCTTGTCAATCAGTGCGAATTGGTAATTCAACCTCTTGCCTCAGACTGCCTTCATCAACGACAACAGCGATGTTGCCCTTGAACACCTTCATATTATCACATGATCCCAATGTGTTGGTGATCTTGGACAGTAATGGGGTACTTTACCTATTGTAATTCAGTTGTCGGCTTTTACGTACAGCGGCAACCGGTCACGTTGAAGCTGTGTAAAGCAACAGTAGTATAAAGGTGTTTTATGTTTTCAGTATGCTTTTTAGTTAAAGGCTGGGTTTGGTAGAGAATATATCCATTAAACAGGTTAAAGGTATCTTCACCTGTAACATCGAGCTGAATGTTGCCCAAAAAGACATTGCAGTTCCTTGTTAGTCACCGGAAAATATACTCAGGGAAAAAGCTGACGAGACCAATAAAGCAGACCCCAATTCGCCAGAGTTTGGAAACCCTTTATGACCCGCACCACCGTTAGGTAAGGAGGTGGGATTCAAAAAGGGCTTTGGTATATGTGCACAGCTGCCTTTACGATAGTCAACACTTCCACCTGGCGATTCAGGATTGGGATATAGCGTGGATACGCATTTTACGATGGCAAAGATGGGCAAGCGAATAAAGCCTACACTCTTTTCCTGAATGTTCTTCAGGGTGTCGATCCCACCATACACAGAAAGTTGCTCTCTAATCTGCTTCCCAATCATATGCGTTCCCAAATCTCCAAGTGAAAGATTTCGGCCAGCTATAGATTGGGCAGTAGCTGAAATATCTTATGAAGAACTCCTTTGGATGGGTAAAGCAAGTGTAACACTAAGATAATCAAGGTTTTTCGTAAAGTGCTCTATAGATGAGATATTTTAGAAGAATCACGACAGCTCAAAATACTGCAGGCATCAGGATAACTCTGCTTCCACCAGTGGGAGCATGCCATGGAAACGAAGTAAGCGATGCCGAGATACGGTCGGCGAGAAAGCTACTCATGGAATGGTAGCAATAAAGAAATATACCATCCTGGCCTGGAACAGAAAGCTACTAATACAAAACTCTTGAATTAAATGGGCTTTTGATGTAGTAGTGGGGCTCCATGGCCAACAGCAACCAAAATATAGGGAATTTAGCTAAAGTAGCAAAAGTACCCGAGGGTTTGATCTAGGAATCTAGATAAAGTTGCTGGATACTTACTATATGCTGATATTAAAAATTCAGAAGCCCCGTAGACTCGCTCCTACTGTTGCTACCTCTGCACCCGCTGGACACCAGACAACATCCGCTACGAATACTGTGAACACACCACTTGGCAGATTCGACTGTATCATGTGAATCCACTCACATAAAGAAATCATTTTTGATCCAGTACACTAACTTGTATTCTTACTACTTCCTCAACTTCATGAATCCATCATTCCACGAGCAAGGCCATAAAATGACAGTATCGAACTAAGCCAACACTTTTTCGAACTCAGCCTTTACTCACAATACCATAGCTTTTGAACCACCACAAATGATCTATATTGCCGTCCTATGGGCAATGAATGCGCTTGTCGTCAGCCTGATCTTTCCATCGAAATATCGAAACATGAGAGTGTATGCTGCTGGTCTTCCCAACCTCTACTATGTATTGCAAACCCACAGTAACCCATGATCATATCACGCCGTTTTATTAGAAGCTGCGCAAAAAAAGGTTTTATCCACAATGGATATAATCTCTTCTGTTTTATTCATATTATAGTCACATTTATATATAAATCCTGAACAGGCTTCTCTGAGGGTCTCCATCCCAGACACTACTCTCCAGCAATTAAACACTGGGAGTATGCTAGCATAAGCAAGAACCCTACTCTTCATCGAAGTTTTCCCACGCGATCGGCTTCTTGCCATGATCTTTCAGGTACTTATTAGCCTTTGAAAAGTGCTGGCATGAGAAGAATCCTCGATGTGCTGAAAGAGGTGAAGGATGCACAGACTTCAGGACCAAATGCTTTTTCTATGAAGAAATTAAGTTGAGTACTCCTATCGGCATTTGAAAACTGCACATATAGATACACAACTCACCTGATTGATTCCTTTGCCTTTCTTCTGTGCATACGACCCCCAGAGCATAAATACAAGCCCATCTTTATTCTGGTTTAGGTATTGAATAATAGAGTCTAAAGCAGCAGGTTAGGGCCAGGGCAAAGAATATATCGATTCCTGTACTTACCTGTAAACTCTTCCCAGCCTTTACCCGCGTGTGAGTTCGCTTGATGTGCGCGAACCGTTAATGCCGAATTCAACATCAAAACCCCCTGCTTGGCCCAGCCAGCAAGATAGCTATAAACCATAGTAAATATGTGTTCTAGCATATGAGTCATAGCAAGATTCAATCTTACCCATGCCCTGGAGCTTTGAAGCCAGGTATATCTTGTTCAAGTGTCTTGTACATATTTACCAACGAAGGAGGAGCACCTACACCTTTTTTCACACTGAAAGCTAAGCCTAAACACAACAATAGAATTAACAAGTGACTGACAATGAGGTTACCGAATGAGTACAAACCATGTGCCTGACCAACGCCATGATATGGGTCTATAAAAAAGATTTAAAGGCAATTTCTTTCATAAATTATAGACTCTCAAACATACCTTGACCCAGGATGACGACCTTCACCTTCGAAATCGGTGTGAATCTTGACCAGCTGTAAATGTCCTCGGCTATGCAAATGTGGAGATCCTCACATTAATCTTATGCACGTCAGTACCACAGAAAGAGCGATGTTTACCAGGAGGGAAAATCTTGGCGCTTTTCTTCTCGGTTTCTAAAAATGCTTTAAGCTAAAAATATTCTTATTAGTAGAATTCATTGATACAAAACAAGATTTACGTACTTGCTTAAAGTACGGTTTGTTGAACTCTGTTTTCAAAGCTCTGAGCCACGTAGGATCCATGGTCTCGTATTCCAAAGCAAAAAGCGGATCTGTTGGGCCGGTTATCACTGGCGCCAGCATTGATTGAGTAGCGCCTGGAATCTTCTCAGTAGATAAGGTAGCGTTGGCATTTGATTCAGAGGCTTTTTCGTTCTCATCCTTGGTCTGTTGTTTCTTGGTTGCACTCTCCACAGTCTCCTCTGCTTTTCTTTTCTTTACCGGTGTTCTGGTAAAAAAGGCGTCTAGTGTTTGGGTTCGTTTAGGTTTCGGACTAATCACGCCGATATTTTCACTTCCATTAGTGGTTGCCTTCGTGTCGACACTCTCATTTGCCACCACATCGGTATTTTTGCTGTTTTCCATGTTGAGAGCAAGCCACTATCTGAATTTATTGAGTATGAAGTGTTGTTGAAATGGATTGAGAGAATCAGGTCTTCTTAACAGGTATTGTTTTGTTCTAAAACCAGTGACCATTCCCAAAACTTCCTAACACCACTAAAAATTCGAGCTGGAATCAACAATAATAATCAACATCAGATGAGATATGTTAGGAAATGCTATAATGCTACCTATAAGCATGGGAAGTTTATGCTGTGCTGATGACTGCGGCAGATCGACTAGAATTTTCGAGTGCCCAAAAGCCCGTGATATCATTGATTGGAGTTTAATCAAACTTCAACCAAAGCAACGTATGCGCAGTATATGTAGAAGATCCACAATGGGGAGAACCAATAAATTTGAGAAATCCCCGATGGAAGACAAGGTTCGACTCCATTAGGGAGTATCAGATGGCCCTGTGTTGGAGTATACATAGATTACCAAACTTAACGCTTTGATAGCATTGGTTTGTACTTGTACGTGCCAGTGATCAGGGTAAAGCGGACATTCTATATTAGTTCAATAAATCTCACCTTGGTCTTGAGCACACATGTTCTAGCTATATCCTGACGGAGAATAAGTTGTCCGTAGAATGCGGTTTAAGGAATTCTGATCCTGATTATCTCTAGTCTCACAAGTTGCCATTCACGATGCGCCAGATGAGGTTACAGTAATGAATAGGGTGATGTGGGGGAAGGGGGCCAGCGCAACATCTACACTCTTTGCATAGAACGCCAAGCCATATGAGGGGATATTTTGGTTCTCTCCCAAGCATCCTATCATCTTGGGTGAACAGAGTTTCCCGGCAGAGATGTACTGATTTTCACCGAGAAGCCAGCCCCTCTTGCTCATTCCTGCTGTGGCTTCTTTGGAGTGTCTTGACCATCAAACCGCTACATAAGACGGTTTATGAATACACGTTTCAAAAATAAAACAGGAACTTATGACGAGTACAGTCCGTGTCCTACTAATAGTAATCTTTATGTTGAAAATCATTATATACCTTAGCGGGGCGTGACACTTGTCTCAGGATCTGTGCTCCAGTACCTCTGGAACAACGGTGTATTCAGTACAGTGATGAAATATATGAATGGATTCCCATTTGAATGGCCAGCAAAAATGGCTAGATTTATGTTCCATGACCCCCTAAATTGTTTTCACTTGGTAATACCAATTCATTTTAATCGATATTATTATGAAATAGGCTAATTAGACTGATTCTTACCTTCCCTCCAAGTCTTCTGCCCCCTCCCCTAGAATATATATATATATATATATAAGTTTTCAGCCCGACAAGGCCTTGTTCTCGGTTAAAAAACCTTAACTCCTAAAGTAAAATTGTCTTCATACAGTTGCGAAGGAATGGAGCAAATTACCTCCGATGGCGGCGTTGTCAAACTGGTTTTGATTGCTGGGTCCCCTTTAGCTGATCCTTCTTGGCCTGAAGGAACCAAGGCTACGATACATTTTGCCGTGCATGCCTTGGATAGAAAACAAGCAATCAACTGGGAGGAACTAAAGAAGGACACTACTGAAGATGGCAAGAGCCAAGATAATCACGTGCTAACTCGCAAATTCGTTAGAGACACGAAGCTTTCCTTGGGCTCGCGAACCTTTGAGTTGCGTACTGGCATGCAGTTCGCAGTAAAAGGAATGGAGCTTGCTGTTACTTCCATGAAACTCGGAGAAAGATCAAAATTCTGGATGACTCCTCAATATTGTACTGTAAGTGGGTTTAGCGCACCTTCACCCTCTCCTCTAGATATTGACCTCGGGAGCCCATTTTTTTAGGGATATAGTCAACTGGAGTCTCTTATCAGAACTGAAGAGGATCGCGAATATTATAAGGATCAAAGTAAAGCTGGCAAAGAAGAGTATCAGATCCACGCCGGCTGTTCCCACGGGTTCACCCATCGTATCCAAGATTTGAACGACTTAGTAAATTGTCCATTAGAGTTTGAAATTGAATTACTAAATGTTCAATATCCTGGTGAATTTGTAAAAGAGGTGTGGGAGATGAATGCGGTTGAAAAGACGAAAGAGGCTCCAAAGCTAAAGGAGCAAGGAACTCTGTATTACAAACAAAAAGACTTCGAGCAAGCCGCCGATTTTTATTTTCGAGCCATTTCCATGCTTGACAGTATGCCGATATATACTGTGAACCCAGATGAGGTCGACTTCGACCAAGTGAGCAAGCTGCTCTTGACATGTCGACTCAATCTTGCCGCATGCGAGCTGAAAATGAACAAATTCGACTCGGTGGTGTATCACTGCAGTCAAGTCATCAAAGCCGATAAGAAGAATGTCAAAGGACATTTCAGACGCGGCGTTGCGTACCTGCAGCAAGGCGAACTTGATCTTGCGGAAAAAGATTTCGACTTTCTTCAAGAGCATAACCTTATCTCACAAGATGTCAAACCCGAATTCGACAAAGTGGTCAAGGAGCTGAAAGCAAAAAGGCGGCAAGCTGACTCGATATTACGAAAGAGTTACCAGAAACTCTTTCGTTAAGGAGCCGCAAATGTATGCGATCCTCTTGTTTTCAGCTTATACGTATTATGAGAAGGCATAATTCAATTCTTTCTATGCAAGCGGTACTACAAAACTACCGAAAATATTCTCTCAAAGCAATCTTTTTCAAGTACTCTGTATACACCCCTTTAATGCTGGCGAATATATACAACGATGCTTCATGGTAAAAGTAAAGGTCAGCACGGCCATTTGTCTCTTGTTGCATCAATAAACACCACTTGAGCAAGCAGATTATGAGTTGGTTTATGTGGAAGCTCCAGTGTGATTATGACTGATGATGGATCCCATTGTGTACAGCTACTTCCAGCATGCTACCTACCCAGCAGTTGATTTGATGGGTGATTAGTCTTAAAAAATCGCCGTCCAAGGCAATGCAGGTACCGCACTCACTGTATGGAGAGGGCCTCCACCCATCACAATATCGATACATCAATATATTGTTAGAGAAAGGGCCATTCCACCCCACCTGTTAACTGACGTATTGGCGTTATCACATGTTAATCTGCAATCAATTGTATTGCAATAGATACTACTGTTGGAGTGGCACAAGATTACTATTCCAAATAAAGATGATATCATCGTAATCCCAACTGGTAGGAGGTACAGCTAAGCCTCCCCTTTGCCGAGCATCTTGGTTGCAGTATGCGCCCCAAAGAAGTGCCGTGCACATCAAGCTTCAAGTCAGTATCTGATATTCGCCATACCTTTAACGACGTAATCACACATGAAAGGCAAGGATTACTTGGAATGAGCAGCCGGTAATTGTGTATTTGATCCTGTCACCTTCCGTATCAGATTCAAAAATCGGGTTAGTCTTTACGAGGGTGAAAAACCATTGATGAAGCGCACATTGCAGGTCACCTAGATGCGTATATCTCTGAGCTAATTCCCTGCCCTATACTCCTTTCCTGTATCTCTTGTTTTATATTTGTTTGTCCGTTGAAAATGTCTATTGAAAATCTGAAGGCTTATGGTACGGTTGACGCTACAAGCTCGACAATGCATATCATCTATTCACGACTATTTGCTCTGGTAGACCCTTTTGCCGATATTGGTGACGAAGAGTCTGTCGCCCCTGTTGGATATATTCGTATCTTTTTTGACGTCCAACCCATGCCATTTGGTGTTGTAGCAGTAGAATCCCACCAATATACAGGCTGTTGATATCCTTAACGTATCTCCCTTAGATATCCGAATCCAGCAACGTAATGGTCGAAAGACTCTAACAACCATCCAAGGTCTCCCTGCCGAACTTGACCAAAAAAAGATGCTAAAGGCCTTCAAGAAGGATTTTGCTTGCAACGGCACGGTTGTCGAAGACGAAGAACTTGGCGAAGTTATTCAACTTCAGGGAGATCAGCGTTTAAAAGTTGCCACTTTTCTAGTTCAGCAGGAGATTTCCAAGAAAGACCTGATCAAGATTCATGGTTTCTAGATGATTAAAGTTGCCGTAAAAGAGCCTGCATGCTTTACACAGAAAGAGGAGAGCTTGGTTGCGATATTTAGAGGCTACTTCGCTTCAAACCGCCTACCAAGTTGAGCTTAACACACTACTTATTGCCCAGTTTATCCATGAATATATCCTGGTTGTATTCTAACAATAAGCCTGCAGGCAGGTGTGTTATACATCCACAAGCAGGCACTTGAAATACACTACTGTTCGAGGTCCTCTACTGACAAATTAATATAACTCAGTATATAAAAACTTACGTCTCTGATGCCCAAAACAGCCGTACTTTCCAATTACGAACCTGAAGATTGCTTTTTTAGAGCAACAATGATATTTGCCCATCGCTTGACAATTAGCGTGTTCCTTTTCAATTTAGATAGTATCGGTTAGCCCAGTATGAGGCACAGAATTGATATCAGGCAGGTGAACCAGGCACCGTAAGAATATATCAAATCCTCTCATTGGGACCGATGCAGCAGCAGATCTCCATTCCAAAACCCAGTATAATACCTGTATGTCGTCTCAACAGTGATGAGACGTCTTTTGTTTGGGTTCATGTGAGGCTTGAGCAAATCGTTAGAACACATGCACCATTCAGCACGTGTCAATGTTGTAATGGGTTAGATAGCGTGATGAAATCTAACAAGGGCACCCAGCCAGTATCTTGGTCAGCCATGCAACTGTCAGAGCACACTCGTTGCTATACACCATCGTTCTATGATTGCAAAAGCATGCTTCAGCCAATTAGTCAGTTTTCCAGCGCAGTATTGCATCACACAGATGTGCATTGGCTTTGTCTCATCCAGTGGAACGTTGACAATGGGTAGGAGCAAATTCATGTATCCAAAGCCATCAAATAGTCATAGAGCGACATCATAAACAAACAGGACCAGTCAACCAAATGACCTGGTTGCTGCTTGACTTTCAGTTATATCATTTTAGCCTGAGGCCGCCAAGCTATCAGATCCCGGACTTCATTGTCAGCAAGCCTCGGAAGATCAGCACGATGAAAGTGATTGTTTCCATTATTATCTTGAGCGCCACAATGGAGCGTATGATGGGCTAACCACCTTGCATCGAATCTCATGGAGATCACCAATTGACATCGAGGCTTCAGGGGCTCTATACGATAGAAACTCATCTCGGTGCCGATCTTTTCTAACTGGCCAGCCTAAAACCCGCGTCGAAGTAATACTTGCCAGCAAATAGGAATCATCAATAGCCTAGACATACTCTATAAGTACAACTCGGGATTCGGAATCTTCCAAGTAAGCTACACTCGCCATATTCAAGGTTGGCATTGGTGGAGTCGGCCTGCATAATTGGCCTCCGCCCGACTGTCGTTGCGGAAATGCTAGAGAGCCATGGTTTTGAATGGACAACGATTGTTAAACTCCCAGAAATTACCATTCGCAGCATGCTTAAATCTAAGCTCCAAATTAAACCATTATGAGGATAAGCAATACCATATTCACTCGGGCATTTCTCATGGAGGGGTAAGAGTTACCAAAGAATGAACACCTCATTGCCATTTCCAGTTTGTGCCAACGTTATAATCGTCTTTCTTATTGATTCAACTGCTTATCAAATTCATCTGAGTCAAGCGCCAATCGCTATCAATGTGATTTAGCCAGGCTCAAAATTGCCTTAAATGGAGACCGGTTTTCTTCCCCTTGATATATTTCTCCAAGTTCAACCTGATTGACTCGATATTTTTAGAATTAGATCAAGTAGGTAATTAAAGTGACCTCTTATTCTGGGAGCGTTTGGGCTTGTGCTCGAACATATTCACCAAGAGAGGGAATGCTTCGTTAACGCATCAATCAATACAGCCTTGAGACCCATATGCCAAACAACTACAATCAATGATCAACGGAAGCGATGAATTGGCTTACAGGCGTAGGCTATGTGGAGAATCCGTGTTCCCACCCTTCCATGACGGACATGGGCAATATGTACCTAGGTTTACCCAAAGGTTGGTAACACCATGGGTTCTTTTTGTCCGTTGGAATGTAGCCTGGAATTAGCAGAGGATGCTGCTCACTTCATTGGTACGGTTAAATCCCGAATCGTTAGCTGATTGCCCAATTAAGATGCCCATGATACCAGCATGGTGATAATCACAGCCAACATGCACTTCGATGAATCTTATTTGCTACCGGTACGCCCACCATATACCACGTAGAAGGAGCCCTAGTCGAAAGAAATCTTAGACTGTGAAAAGTCGGATCAGCCGATATTCCCGCCACATGGAAAATCATCACCAACATAGCTTTGACTGGGCGTCTAGCACACATAGAGTGGCCCCCTCTGGACGACAGATAAAGAGGTTTGGTCAGCCTAGATTTGAGACAATTTTATCTACACTGATAATCGTGTCCACCTTTAGGCTCTAGAGAGCACCACCTCGGCATTGTTCACCATTAGGCTGATCAAGCTGTTTTCAAGTGTAATGGGGTCAGGATAGAGCGACCACGAAACAAATGGGTGTAACAATCCGCGATTCCAAATGTGTCTAAACCGTATGTTTCACGCGAGGTCAGGACGCAATGCAGTTTCAGCTAGACGAAGCTTCACTCTTCTGCAGGCTTTTGTCTCCATTGCTCTCATATCTCTGACGTAGCATCATTTCACGATGGAAATATACGCATTGTGATCAGCACTGCATTGTTCGAGCTGCTGAAGATTTTGAAGCCAACAAAGATCAACAAACTAATCCATCTGCTAAGTGAAGTTTGAGTGATTTCAGGTGGGCACCGGTATCCTATGGAATAAATGCGACCTTTTCCTTCCAATCAGACGATCCTAATCCAGTACAAGGGCCATTTGTCTAGCGTTATTTCTGACGACTGTCGGAACAATCGTAATTTGCCGCTCATCCTTTCACACTTCAAACCTTGAAGCGGACTTTCAAACCTCAATCAATCACATAAAATCCCTATGTTTCCATGGTTTTTGAAACATTTTCTAGCAATCGATATCAACATCCGCTTTCATGAATGCCACGATAAAATACGGATGTTATAGGTTGTATGACCATTTTCTGCCACCTCCAAACGCATCAATACCGGTGCTTTTCACGGACACAGTACATATAGTTCCTTTTCGGAAATCAATCCGTGGTACCTTGTCGCCAAATCTCTGTAATTTACATCATCCATTTTCCTTCATACAATGATACGCCTTATCGCGATCATCTATACATGGTAGTATTGGAGATGAATTGAAATTCTCTGCCTTTTTAATTTAAATGGCATGTTCGCCTGTTGGTGATATATATAAAGCGTTCAGGTCCGCTCCATCGAATACACAACTGAGGAAAGAGCTTCTCTGGTCCATAAATTCTTTGGTTCGTCACTTCGCATTTCTCATATAGTTGCTTTGGAAGCCACTACCTTTTCTCTATCAAACTCTACTCTCGATAGCTAGTGTCATGTTTCTTGAAACCAACTCCGCAAAATCAAAGTTTTTGAGCAGATATTTCCAAAAGGCTGTTCAAGGGAAACGTCTCCCTAACGATGGCCCGTTGCAAATGAAGATGTTAACGATCGAGGACCTTGCAGCTTTGTCACGGGATATTGTGTCTGGTGATTATCCTAGAGTGAACCGCAGTGTTCTGGAAGAGATACTGGATGATTTTCATCTAGAAACTTATGACCCTGCTACAGCCGCCGACTCCACAAAAGCTAAAACTGATGGTTACTCTTGTGAAGATGTGAGGTGTGATTTCATAGATTATGTCAAGTCTATACGTCCCCAGCCTACTGTATTGAATACGCCTGCCAAAACGAATCCTCGAACACACAGCTACTCTAACCCTAGTGCCAGCCGCATTAACAGATCCGAATTCAGAAAGACCCAGTCATTACAATCCGTGTTGTCAAATATTAGCGCTAGCACCAGCAGTAGCTCGGCAACTGACTCGGACTACTCCGTGCCTACTACTGACGATGAGGGATTCTCTCCTGCCCATGGCCATTCCAGAGTTGATAGTATGTACGCATTGCCACTCGAGAAAGGAAAGCTTCCCGAGACACATGGCCGTATAGTGCATCAACTAAGCGCTGCGGTAACACAACAAGGGGCATTCTAAACGATTGCTCGATATTAGAACCTGCATCTCACGCTATTTAGAATTACTATCAGTTAGAGGGATACCATTCTCCGCTCTAATTTTCATTCATGCTTCTACTCACCTGTAGCCAAGAGGACAACCCGTTCACTCTATATTCAGAGAGCTACACTATCTTCTTCACCTCCTTCACGCGCACTATAGGCATGTGCGAAACAAACCACTTGTTGTATAAAGTTTGCCACTCCCTATTCTATCTCACGCTATATTATTAACTGAAATTAGAGAGCAATATACTTGGCTGCTTCGCAAAGTCAAGCACAAGAAAGCCATGTTCAGACAGATCCAGAGTTTAGCCTAGCCAGGCTATTCCCATCGTAGCATTATGCCAGGATCTACATCTCTAGGTTCTTGACACAGGGATGTGCTAGAGGTATCATATGAACAGACAACAATAAAATCCTTCTTATCTAAGCTTTCCACCAGACACGTCCGTCATCGACCACACGTAAGGAATGACAAAGCACATCGTAATCACCCCTCTCATCCGAAAGGCTGTCACCATCATCGTGCCAAAATCGAAAAGACGGCTCATACTCTTGGAGCAATGCTGACTATGAGTTTGGGAATTTAATAGATACCAGTGCCACGTTACACGCTTATTAAAATGTGGATTTGCTGGAGATCTCGCCGAATTTGTAAGTTGTATTGGCTCAGAATTGCTTTGCCCAATATGCTCAGAGAGAGAAATAGACGGCTTTTTTTGTGCGACAGTGGCATTCGGACCATCATCGAAGGGAGCCAATATTGGGCTTAGGGGTGCTTGGTCGACGTTGTGCGATGTGATCACGATCATACTCGGTGCTATAGATGAATGGCCATTGGCCGAAACATGCCAACTGCCAATCTGCACAACCTTTTCGTCTCTGATTGACGGAGCATTGTGGATATTCTTCCTGAATCCTGGCCATAGTTGGTAGTTCCCATGGTAATCGCGGCACCCTAAATAATATGGAGAGTGCTCATAATGGGGAAATCTAGATATTTTTTGAAGGACACTCCAGATTAAGTTGACTCATAGCACCGTGTAGCCTAAGATGATGGTGGAATCTGGAGGCTTAGACCGTTATAACTGGATGGTTGAGGTAACACCCACATTTCATACAGTTCAGGAATTCTCGATGCTACTCGAAATCGCGATGGAGCTTCCATCTTTCGGAAACCCTCAGAATTGCCATTGGCTTTCCCTGTATTAACCCGGCGGATTGCAGAAACTCCACAATTGATTCATTCTAAGAGGCACCTGGGAATCCAGTTTCATTTATCTTCATCGAGAATTCTGCGGGTATACGTTAAAAATAAGAGGAATCCTACTGAGCAGGCAAGTCTGCGATAATTCGCCTAGCAATCGGAGGCAGCCAATACTGATGGATTTTAGACTCCGCCATGCAGCAAAGACTAACCTGGCCTATGATCTTGCATCCGCCAATTGTACCATTATCTAAACAAGCAGCTGCTTTTATTTCACGAAAGGATGATCATTGCTGATATCGCCATTGGTGCTTCAGCTGGCAGTTTGATCTATTGGCCTTTACAGTTGATGGGGGATTCTGTGGGACAGCACCCAAGATCATTCCGCTCCCAAGTATTACGCCTCCCTTCCATGATGTATTGAACTCTACAGCCCTCCGTTAGGCAGAGCTCTAGGATTGAAGTTATTTTAAATCTATGCTTGCGTATCTGCCTCGTCCGCTAGTATGAACACCGTATAAGGCACATTACAAGGTCTCTTTTCTACAAAGCTAGGTTGTGCGAGCTTGCTGCTGTGTATCATTTGAAGCTGTGGAATTCGCTTGTGGGAATCCTTTCTGCTTTAAACTGCATGTCCTGCAAATTTTGACTACTAAGCTTCGATATTAGCCAAATATGGTCGGATTTTTCCCGTCCATCCCCAATATTTCTGGGATATTTTTGGCCTAGTGACAAGAAGTCACTGTCAGCTAGGAATTTAAGAATATTCGAGTCCCAATATATATATGGAAGTACCTGGATTAACTAGATCAAGCCTGCCGTATCCTCTGGTAGAGTATCAATTCTGATACACGGGCGTTTTAGTAGTCGATTTGCTGAGGTGACGAATATTCAAGAATTGCAGCTTCCGATGATTTCTATTTCTCCGCCTTCTGTCGAGTAACCATATGCCCGTTTACAGCAAAGGCAATTCCGGAAAAGCAACTTGTTCATCTTTCTTGACAAGATATTGGTTTGTTTCTTTTTAGCGGTAGATAACTCGGATGGCTCATCAGCCTGGACCCATTAGTGATTTCTACATTTATCATCATGATTCATCTCCATACGGGTGGAGTAACCCTTCAAAAATCGTCAGCAGATGCCGTCATCTGGGTTTTCGACTGCAAGCTCATACGATTCGAGATGTCCTTATTCTTGTATGTTGCAAGATCATCTTTAAATGCCAAAAACCTTTGGCGGATGTATCCTTACAACCTTGCTACATTCAGGCAGTATTCTGGGATGATTTTAGGGATGCTCAAATGTCCCTCATCATCCTTACACATCATTGGGGATCTTGGGGTTTTGGACAGGTTATCTGGATTTGTGCAAAGTGGAAATCTCTGAATAACCAGATCTGAAGGTCTGCAATATTGGCTACTATTGCTAAGCCAACTTTTTGTAGATATGGAAGCAAATGTATATACATTTGCTCGAAATATTTGTGTTGATGATTTTGGCTTCCCACCAACATCAATGTTGCTAGTGATTCAATGTGTTGAGTGATATCCTGTATTTATACTGTTTAGCCTCTATTCCTGGCTTCTACACCGAGCATTTTGTCTTGCTGTTCTAGCCGAAAATTTAGTGATAGGGAAATGCAGGAGATTCATGCCGAAGCCGCTGATTCATTATTAAATACTCATTCGCCATTGGATAAGCATTATGAAACCACTTGCTGACGTTGGAGCAGACCCGTTACAATATTGTTACCAACTTCGCCCAAAATATCGCAGCATATAATGGAAATCATTAAGCATATACCCGCTATACAAGTTGTAATTCCTCAATGATTTGGCTATGAACCGCTAGTAATGATAGTCTTAGTGCCTGGCTCTTGGAACGCTTTATATCATCTTTACCCATCTATATGTCTCTTGCTCGGAATATATTCCCCGGTTGAAGCTAAGTTAGCTATCCAGCTTATTTGAGATTATAGGCCTTGCAAATGAGTTCAACATAACAGTGTCTATACACTGTTGTCTGTCTTTGTTGTACTCGGCAAGAAATAACTGAGTTTTGACATCCGTAAGAAAAAGTCGCTTCGGTTGAGCAAAAACAAACTTTATTTCTTTGTTACTTCCAGTAGCTCTCTTTCCCTGATGCCTTGGATAGAATATCACAAAGTTAAGTTCTTGCTTTGCGTTCAGTTAATTTTCTACAAGATTCTAGCATGGTTTATGACTAGCCTGATTGGGTATATTGAGATTCCGTGGATATCTTTTCTCAAAAATGATGCATTGAAATAGAGTATGATGCCAATATATACTTTTAAAATAGAAAGAGACTGACGAATTGTATACTCCACCATGATGTGTTGTTCAATGAGGAGCGTATTTTTGGACCAATGAAGTGCAGCAGGCTACGATTTACATTGTTGGCCCACTATAATTCTGAGGGTATCGTTCTCTTGTACTAGAGCTTTCACAAAATGAATAATCCTCAACAACACGAAATTGTGCAATGGTTCTACTCTAATCCATTTTGCACCCGTTGGCTCTTTGCCACATACTCAGCGTTGAGTATATTGGGGGGACTTGGATTGATCAGCAAGCAGAGTGTATATTACGATTTTACTACAGTCCTCGGCCAGTTCCAGGTATTTTCCATTTTGGCAATTGTTACCCTACGTGGAATCTAACCAGCGAGACTTGCTAGTTCTGGCGTGTCGCGACCTGTTTCTTTAATTATGAACTCAGCATATCTGCCATTTTTCAACTCTACTTCCTCTACACATACTCGAAACAATTAGAGACTTCTCCAGTGTTCCTGGGGCGCACAGCGGATTATCTTTATTTCCTCATAGTCACTATGACGTTCTCTATTGTATCTTTTTTGTTGGGCCGATTCACATATTCTGATTTATATTTATATCTATTGTCGTTAACTTTCATTTCCAGGTTTCTGCAACTGTCTTCTACAATCCATACTTACTTAGCCAAAGTCTCATTATGTCCATCGTTTTCCTATGGTCCAGACATTACAAGGATGTCAATGTTTCTTTCTTTTTCTCTCTAAGATTCAAGGTAACTTGCTTATATGTAATCTTCCAGCGCTATGCTCGTTAACGACTGGATCAATGTAGGGCGCATATTTGCCATATGTTCTCATGATCTACGAACTTTTGAGCCGTAATGGTAGCATCCCCTACGCAGATATTATTGGTTTCTTCTCCGCATATCTCTACCATTATCTTCATGATATTTACCCCTCAACAGGCGGTGTGAACTATCTGAAGACACCACAATTTATGTATGTATATTTTACCTATTGACTGTTATTACACATATGAACTAACCCCTTCGTAAGTGCCAATTTTTTCCCAGCTGTGGCTGCTACCAGCAATAGCGGCGTATACTTCCAACCAGGAACCGCCAGGGGCCAACCACAAACCACTTCCGGATATACTTGGGGCAAGGGAAGACGCTTGGGAAACTAATATTTAGGGTTAGCGGGCGATTGCAACTTGTTATAAGATTGACCGGCTTCTAGGCAGCAAGTTTATTCGATTTGTTAGTTCTTTCGTGGATGCTTAGTTCTAAACCAAAAATAAACAATGATCTAGCAAGATGAACAGTGTTGCTGGGAAAGGAAAATCCATTAATGGGGTTAGTTCAGACTTTTTAGTGCCCTGAGTTTTTGCCAGAAACCTGGACCCTTCTACAGCCTGGGTTTTACATGTAGCCAAACGTATGTATTATTCGTATTCGGCACTTGGTACTATTGTACAACCATCTGACCTCTCGCTGCCGACATCCGTTAAATTGTCAATGGTGTCAGCACTGGAATTTGCATGAAGTAGGGCCCCTGAGAATCTGTATTTCAGCTGGGACAACCAAAGCGGATCCTGGACCAATCAAACCATCTGCATCGTTTCATATTCATATGAATCTCCTATTTCTTAGAGATCTGTATCATATTGGAATTAAAAGCAGTCCCATAAATCACGCCGCGGCATGGATCTCTCTACTGAAGATAACGTTTGCTTCGACCAACCAACCAACCGACCATATCATCTCTTCCTAATTCCACCCCTCGCCACAACATAGCAGCAAGTTTTCTCTCGCCCATAGCAGAGGAGTATTATCGGTATAAGATCATAGGATGCATCGCGCACAGCATTTTGTCGGTTAGTACCGCCCGATTATCTAATAATCCAGTGACGAAACCAGTTTTGGGGTGAAGACTAACCCTATCCCACCCTCGATACCAGGAAAGAACAGTGTTGAAGTTGCGAAGTCGGGTCCGGTCAAAGAGTTTGTCACCCAGGCGGGAGGCCACACGGTGATTACCAAGGTGTTAATTGCAAACAATGGTATCGCTGCTGTGAAGGAGATCCGGTCTGTTCGCAAGTGGGCCTACGAAACATTCGGCAACGAGCGAGCAATTGAGTTCACTGTGATGGCCACGCCCGAGGACCTTAAGGTCAACGCGGAATATATAAGGATGGCCGATTGCTGTATAGAAATCCCTGGGGGAACCAACAATAACAACTACGCCAATGTTGATCTGATTGTGGATGTGGCCGAGCGTACTGGAGTCCACGTAAGTTGTACTCACTTTGGTCGAGAAATATCGGGTCTCCCACTAATCTCTGCCCGGGCTTTGGCGAATTCTGGGATGGCGAGATAGGCGGTCTGGGCAGGATGGTAAGATTGGTTTTCGGGTGTTGAGTGTGAACCTGTCGCTCATCTCATTGTTATACACGGATAGGGGCCACGCTTCCGAAAACCCACGTCTTCCAGAGCTACTAGGAAAGAACAAGATCGTTTTTATCGGGCCACCTGGGTCTGCTATGCGATCTCTTGGGGACAAAATCTCCTCCACTATCGTGGCTCAGTCAGTGCAAATTCCCACCATGAAATGGAATGGGAGTCATCTCGATGAGACAATCATCAACTCACAGGGCTACATCACCGTTTCAGACAGTGTTTATCAAAAAGCAAACGTGGAAAGTATGGATCAGGGGCTAGCTGTTGTCGAGGAATTGGGACTCCCGGTGATGATCAAAGCCTCCGAAGGTGGGGGCGGTAAAGGGATAAGAAAAGTGGAGTCGATTGAGTCATTCCCAATCGCATTTGAACAGGTTCAGAGCGAGGTTCCTGGATCCCCCATATTCATCATGAAGCTAGCAGAGGACTCCCGACACCTGGAGGTACAGCTTCTGGCCGACCAGTACGGCAATGCTATCTCGTTGTTCGGAAGAGATTGCTCCGTTCAACGCAGGCATCAAAAGATTATCGAAGAAGCTCCGGTCACTATTGCTAATGCAAAAGCTATCGAGGAGATGGAGAAGGGCGCCGTTCGACTCGCGAAATTGGTTGGCTACGTTAGTGCCGGGACTGTTGAATATCTGTACAACCACAAGAAAGACGAATTCTACTTCTTGGAACTAAATCCCCGCTTGCAGGTGGAACACCCTACCACCGAAATGATCTCAGGTGTAAATCTTCCTGCAGCCCAGCTTCAAATAGCCATGGGGATTCCACTTCATTGCATCAGGGATATCCGGCATTTATATGGGCTGGCCCCTAGTGGGTCATCAGGAATCGATTTCGAATTTTGCAAACCTGAATCCTTTCAAGCTCAACGCAAACCAGCTCCCAAAGGCCATGTTATCGCGGTCCGAATTACGGCCGAAAACCCGGACGCAGGCTTCAAGCCTAGTAGCGGTATGATGAACGACCTGAATTTTAGAAGCAACACAAACGTCTGGGGGTATTTCTCACTGGATTCCACCGGCGGACTACACGAGTTTGCCGATAGCCAATTTGGCCATATCTTCGCTTACGGCGAGGATCGTCAGCAGGCCAGAAAGAATATGGTTGTCGCGTTGAAGGAGATGTCCATCCGAAGTGAATTTCGTACCACAGTAGAGTATCTGATCAAACTCCTTGAGGCAGAAGCATTCGAACATAACACAGTGAACACCAACTGGTTAGACACTCTCATCTCCAAGAACCTGACTGCTGAGAGACCCCCAGTCAGTCTGGCGATAATCTGTGGAGCAGTCTATAAAGCTCATGTCAAATGTGACGAGCTAATCCAGGAGTTCAAGCGGTCTCTAGAGAAAGGGCAAGTACTAGGAAAAGACAGCCTGAAGTCCGCGTTCAACGTTGATTTTATCTACGAGAACACAAAATACAAATTCACAGCAACAAGGGTGGCAAGCCACACATACACGCTATACATCAATGGTACAAAAGCGGAGGTCGCAGTTCGTTCTCTGACTGACGGCGGGATGCTGGTGTTTCTGGACGGAAGAAGCCATACGATCTATACCAAAGAAGAGGTCCAAGGAACCCGGATAATGATCGACGGGAAAACATGTCTCATCGAGAATGAAAACGATCCCACTCAACTACGGTCCCCAACCTCTGGGAAGTTGATTCGTTATTTAGTCGAGCCAGGAGATCACCTTAACATTGGTGATGCCTACGCCGAAACCCAAGTGATGAAAATGTATATGTCGTTGACTGCCACCGAGAGTGGAGTAGTCCAATTCATTAAGCAGCCTGGAAGTACACTGGAGCCCGGCGACATATTGGGAATTCTTACATTAGATGACCCGAACCGCGTTCATTACGCAAAACGATTCGAGGGCCAGTTGCCCTCCATGGGGCCCCCATTTGTCAAGGGAAACAAGATCCACCAAAGGTTTCAGGATATCAAGCGCTCTCTGGAGTTGGTGCTGGAGGGCTTCGACCATCAAGAGCCGATAGAAAACAAAGTCAAGCAACTATTGGAATGCCTTACTTGCAAAGAGCTGGCTTATAATGAATTTAATGAGGCGTTTTCCGCACTCTCTGGGCACATCCCTGCAAGGTTACAGACCGAAATCCATGAAGCGATTGTCTCGGCACAGGAAACCGATTCTGCATTTCCCGCTCAATCCCTACATAGTCTGATCCAAGCATACTCTTCTGTTAGTCTCAAGGCTGGTGAAGTCACCAGATTTAGGGAGTCAATAGCCCCTATCGCTGATGTTATTGCGTCCTACATGAATGGACTTGTAGGCCGTCAAAATGATGTGATTCGTAGTCTAATTGAACGATACTACCAGAATGAAGTGATGTTTGATGACGACTCCAAGAGCGAGGAGGAGACCATTCTACAGCTACGCGACAGTAACAAGGACAACCTCGATTATGTCGTCAGCGTAGTACAGTCCCATTGGAAGGTCTTTGGAAAGAACAAACTGATTCTGATATTGCTGGAACATATTCGACCAAATCGCATTGGTGGCTCACTGGACCCATGCTATATGACAATCCTGAAGAAGATAGCAGAACTCACAAATCGACGTACAACGAAGGTTGCCCTGCTTGCCAAGGAAATGCTGATCCAGACACAATTGCCATCATACGAGCAGCGAATGAGCCAGATGGAGCGTATCCTTAGGAGTGCAGTTACCGACACCATATATGGCATTGGGGAAGAGGTCTTCCGGGAACCAAGCTACGACTCTATCAAGGATCTGATTGTCACGAACTACTTCATGTTTGATGTGCTCCAGAACTTCTTTTATCATGAGAACGGATGGATAGCGCTTGCTGCCCTGGAGGTGTATTGCCGTCGATCCTATCACGCGTATGATATACTGAATGTTGTCTACCACACAGAGCAATCCCCATTCATTTTTGAATGGAACTTCTTACTCCACGATCCCAGTCGGAGCGCCCGTCTCGGAGCGCAGCATGGAAAAAAGCGGATCCTAAGCCTATCTGACATGAGTCATATTCCGGCCGATCAAAATCTACTTAGGAAAGGGTTGATGGTCTCATTCCGGAACACCAGCGAGCTGGAGATGCAGTTTGATCGCGTGTTACGCATCTATTCGAAACGGCCTTCAGACGGCCAGCCTTCGAAGAATATCTTGAACGTCTCTATCGAAATTCCCATCACCGAGTCCATTCTGGATGAGCTGTGGCACAACCGTTTGAAAGAGTTCCTGCAAGTACGGAGTGAGTCCTTACGTCAACGCGGGATTCGACGAGTTACATTTTTGCTGTGCCGTCAAGGGCAAATCCCCGCCTTCTTCAATTTCAGAGAGAACAACAATTTCGAGGAGGATAAAACTATTCGTCACATCGACCCTGCATTGGCTTATCAGCTAGAATTGACCAGACTGTCAAATTTCGACGTAACCCCGTGCTTCAGCGAAAACCGATATCTGCACATATATTACGCGGTTGCCAAAGAAAACATCTCTGATTGTCGATTCTTTGTTCGTGTCCTTGTTCGCCCCGGTAGACTTCGCTCCAACATACAGACAGCAGAATATCTGGTTTCTGAGAGCGATCGACTACTGACGGATATCTTGAATGCTCTGGAGATCCTGAATTCCACTCATCATAACTCCGACTGCAATCATATCTTCATCAACTTCATCCCCACGTTTGTACTGGAGCCGGAGCAGGTGGAAGATGCGCTTACCGGATTTATTGACCGTCATGGAAAGCAGCTGTGGAGACAGAGAGTCACTAGTGGAGAAATCAAGTTTAATGTTCAGACCAGCAAGTCTGATGTCCCTATTCCAGTGAGATTCACCATTACCAACGTTGCGGGTTTTGTACTGAAGATGGAGACGTACACCGAGGAGAAGAATGCCCTTGGAGAATGGATCTACAAGTCGCTTGGGTCGCCAGGGTCAATGCATTTACAGCCAGTGTCGTCCAAGTACCAAACAAAGGAATGGCTACAACCCCGACGCTACAAAGCCCATGTGATGGGTACAACTTACGTCTACGACTTCCCGGAACTATTCTCGCAATCCATTCGCCAG
The DNA here is from genome assembly GCA_002104905.1 of Basidiobolus meristosporus CBS 931.73. Classification (NCBI taxonomy): domain Eukaryota; kingdom Fungi; phylum Basidiobolomycota; class Basidiobolomycetes; order Basidiobolales; family Basidiobolaceae; genus Basidiobolus; species Basidiobolus meristosporus. The sequence goes on along the minus strand of MCFE01000124.1, from coordinate 122,280 downwards.
ATCTGGAACGAAGCCACCATCCAGGATCCAGCGCTGAAGGCACCAAGAGAAATATTGAATGCAAAGGAATTGGTTGTGGATGACCAAGGTGAGATTCACGAGCTAAATCGATCTCCCGGCATGAACAGCTGCGGCATGGTTGCCTGGATGTTTGAGATCTTCACACCAGAATATCCCGAGGGAAGAAATGCCATCGTCATCGCCAATGACATCACATATATCACCGGCTCCTTCGGCGTTAAGGAGGACATGGTTTTCTACAAGGCATCTCAGTTGGCACGTCGACTGGGGATTCCACGAATTTACATCTCCGCAAACTCCGGCGCACGCATCGGCTTAGCCGAATCAGTCAAATCCTTGTTCCGTGTTGCCTGGTCCAAAGATGAGCATAGCTTGGGGATAAAATACCTCTATCTAACGCCCGATGAATACAAAGAAATCAACTCCACCTCCACACCAGTCGTGATTGCGCATGAAATATACGACGAGGGTGAGGTCAGATACAAGATAACCGATATAGTTGGAGAGGAGGACGGCATAGGGGTGGAGAATCTTCGTGGGTCTGGCCTGATTGCTGGAGAGACCTCCCGCGCCTACCATGACATATTTACCATTAATCTAGTCAGCTGCCGCTCTGTGGGCATAGGTGCCTACTTGGTCCGCCTAGGCCAGAGGACGATACAGAATGAAGGGCAGCCCATTATCCTGACTGGGGCACCGGCCTTGAACAAGGTACTGGGGCGGGAAGTCTATTCCTCGAATCTGCAATTGGGTGGCACTCAGGTGATGCATAAGAATGGTGTGTCCCACTTGACCGCCACTGATGATCTGGATGGGATTACCAAGATTCTCCAATGGCTCTCGTATATCCCTGCCAAGCGAGGCGAAATGCTCCCAATAACCCCCAAACCCGACCCGGTCGACCGCGAAATAGCATATATCCCCCCTAAAGGGCCATCCGATCCACGGCATTTCATTGAGGGGAAATACGACAGTGATCAATGGATTGGTGGCTTTTTTGATAAAGGATCGTTCGTGGAGACGCTGAATGGGTGGGCCCGTAGCGTTGTTACCGGGCGAGCACGACTTGGCGGTATACCTATAGGAGTGATTGCGGTAGAAACGCGCACCATCGAACACATAACCCCGGCAGACCCTGCCAATGCCAACTCGGAAGAGCAGATTTTGGTTGAGGCAGGCGGAGTTTGGTATCCAAACTCTGCCTATAAAACAGCACAAGCAATCAACGACTTCAACAATGGCGAGGAGCTGCCCCTGATCATTTTCGCCAACTGGCGTGGGTTTTCGGGAGGACAACGGGACATGTACAACGAGATTCTCAAGTATGGCTCATACATCGTGGATTCCTTGTCAAACTACAAGCAACCAGCATTCATCTATATCATACCAAATGGTGAATTGCGTGGTGGTGCCTGGGTGGTTCTAGACCCCACCATCAATCCGGATATGATGGAGATGTACGCAGATGATGAAAGCAGAGCGGGAATCCTGGAACCCGAAGGGATTGTAGAGATCAAATACCGCAAGCCACAGCTGATTTCGGCCATGGAACGACTTGATGACACATACTGCAGCCTCACTCAGCAACTTCGCGGCCCCGATATCAAGAGCGAAGAGAAAGCAGAAATAGTCGCCAAATTGGAGCAGCGAGAGAAAGAGCTACTTCCGATATACACTCAAATCGCTACTCTTTTCGCCGATCTGCACGACACCCCAGGTCGAATGAAGGCGAAAGGCGCAGTTCGGGATATACTGCAGTGGAAAACTGCTCGACGATTCTTCTATTGGCGGGTACTCCGACGAATTCATGAAGAGCGCTGGTTGAAGCAGATCGCTGCGGTCGACTCCTCGATATCACGAACGGCCTCCATAGAACATCTCAAAAGCTGGTTTTGCAAAGATACCAAAAATACCGACGAGCAGTGGGAGAGCTCCAATGAAGTCGTAGTCCACTGGTTGACGCATTCTCACCAACTGATTGCAAGGAATATCAAAGATCTGAGAGAATCCTTCATCGCCAACCACATATCAGAGCTATCCCGGTCGGATCGCTCCGCCATGCTTAACGGGTTTATCAAAACCTTTGGTTCCCTTTCCACAGAAGAAAGAGACCTGCTTTTGCGCAAGTTAGGTCACTGATGCTTTGCTCATACGTATGCCCAAGCCGCGTTTCGTGATCTTCACCCTTCTTGTAGAAGCAGCACAATCGAAATTCAATCTAGGCCAGTGAACCAAGTAATAGTACAAAACATTTAATTAAGTGCTTCATTTGGGCGAGAAATAAATACAAGGGGTCAAAGAATGCGCATTAAAAGCTACTAGTGAGTTGACTCCTTGTACGCGTTTTACATGGTGAGGTTTATGTTCTAGGGAGATTGAAATGTATAGTGTGTCTGCTTATGAATCATAGCGTAGATTGGTCTTTGGGAATTCCCAGGTAGATATCCCAGTTGACCGGATGATCCTCGCTTGCCAACGAGAGGGCATCATGTTGATGACTGGCCTGGGTGAGAGCGATCTTGTTGTGAATCAATTTTGCAGCAGCGGCGCGATCCTGCTGATGAATGGAGTGGGCAAAATCCATCTGTTTGGTAATCAGCCAAGAATTGAGAACCCCTGGTGCGAAAGGATAGTCAGCAAAAACACAAGTCCAATCGAGACTACTTGATAAAGACCACTTACAACAGATAGTGAGAAGTTGAACCGTATTGGCATGGGCAACGTTGGCTAACAGCAAGGCTGCTAGGATGATGAAAGTAAAGCAGATGGCTAAGGGGAAAGTAAATCCCTGGCGGATGATGGTCGAGAAGACGGCGTTGGGGGTCAGCTTGCTCTGCCTATACACTCTGATCAAGTACAAGGTGCACAGGAAGACGATAACCAATGCCTCCGTCCCAACTATTCCCAACACCCATCTGTTCATGTCGACTTGGCATAGCGTAAGTAGTCCAGGCACGAATTCTACAAATCGATTACTCTGCACGACGAAAAATAGCCGAGCCAGTTGAAGCAGGACACAGATAAGCGCAATGATCTTGGATGACTTGTTGATGTAGTATGCCTTGAGATATAGGATGGTGTCTATGCAAAGAAGACTCAGGTAGCTCAAAATGGAGTACAAGAAATACGGGAACCGGCAATTCGATGAGTCATAAAACACGTTGATCAACTGTACGATCGTGTTGATAAGCAGCATTGAAGACTGGATGAAATTAAGCTTGAAAATTATGCTACTCTCCTTCAGCGCCATCACAGCAGAACGGTAGACAATGATCACAGCTATTGGCAACGCAAAGGAAGAAACCATCGTGTTCAAATTGTGATCAAACGCCTCTTTCTCCATGTTGACCATCTTCTCCATTACAAAGTGTTCGTCTGTAGCAAAAATAAGCAAGGCTGAAGGAAATGCTACCTCAATTGGTATTAAGTGAGCCTTTCAAGGGAAGGAGGGGTAGTCGAGAAAGTTCCTCCAGTTGTCAAGAGCACAGCATGCTAGATTATATTGTGAGCAATTGCAGCAAGGGTGACACCAGAACGAAGAAAAACCCCAGATAGCTCGTGTGCCCATTCCTAACCATCTAATAAATGCTCAGACGAACGCTTGAATAACGCCATATATGGACTACTGATTCCCAAACCTGGATGGTCGCCTAGCAATGATTTGTGGCGACAGTGATTTGCTAGGAAGTGTGCAACTTAATATTAGATGGCATTCGCAGCCACGTGTAGTGGTTCATTTCACTCAATGGAAATCACTAAACAAATGAAAGCATGGATGCTCCTGATCTGCCGTGCAACAATACTGCTGAATAGAGTGCGGTTCAATATACACCAGGACTCCAAGCTGCTATATAAAACATCGACCGTCAACAATATTCGCGAAGCGTCATTTGGACTGCTAAAGCACGTTGCAGGGTAACCAAGTTTGTATTGATCGATTCACCCTATTTGCTTGATTTCACAAGGCCATCCATCAATTCTCAGGCTGGCACTACCTTTTGTGATCGTGAAAGCATAGTCATGCAACCTAATTAGTGGATGATCCGTTTCAAAGCAGCGATGGGAAGCGCTTCACAAAGATAATGTCACACCAAAGATAGGGAATTCGTGACCATATCAATTGGCCAAAGTCTTGAGTGTACGATCAGGATCAGCACTCGATGTAGGGCCTTTCATCGGCGGCTCCACTAGGAGAGGAGTAGTTGGCCATGGCCGTAGATAGATATCCACCATTGCTCAAGATTGCCGTGTGGCTGTTTATCAATTGCTCTCGGATGTTCGACTAATCAAAAATCACTGATAGCCAATGGCCAACACTACACCCACCTTTCGAGCCTTGGTATTGGTGGAATCCTAGGGTCGCTTGCTACCCATGCTAGTACATTCAGTAACATATGTATGTTGTGATTGAAAGATACCTAGAGCAGCATACTAGTCTATTTAATCAATGCATATCACTAGACGCCTCGAGCTTGGTGCAGCAGCTCGCCTACCCCGCACCTCCTCTCTCCGACCTGTTCTACTAACAGAGTGCATGGTTTACAATGGCTACATGGTGGTGCCTAATAAGCAATAACATCGTTACCATATGATAAAACATTCACCATCTCAACACAGCTAGGTTTCAGTCTCTCACAGGAAATAAGGAGTATCTCTTTCGTTTTCCCGAGCCTGACGCGCGGGTGGATATAAAAGCGACCCTGCCTATGATCTTTTCAGCTTCTTCATTGCGCACCTATCTATTTTGCCAACCACTTCGCATCGTCTCCCATCAGATACGATTCCTGTTGCACTCACCTATCACATCATTACACATAAAAGACCTTTTACTTTTGTACGGGCCTTCTTGTGCTTGTGACTATGAAGCTTTCAACAATAAGTCTGCTTTATATTTGGTCCAGCATAGCCTCCACCCAAGCGGGTATAATAGCTCGGACTATTAACGACTCGCAGAATGAGGTAAATAAGATCACCCACACGGAGAGAGCAGAGCGACCCCGCGAATACACTCCAAACTCAAAGACGAACAGTAAATGTAACTCCAAAAATAAGCTCCCTGAAAAACCTAAAGGCAACCACCGCTCCCACCAGAAATACTCCAAGGAGGCTTGGAGCTCGGATCTTAACGCCAGTAAGCACGATGAATCCAGCGGATCCCAAGACGCACACATCAATGACACTGACAATAGAGTACCAGAGATCGGCATCGATTTTCAGCGAAAAAAAGAAGTGGACTTAACCAAGTTGCATAACCAGCGAAACCGGTTAGGTTCTGAGGAAATCCATGGAAGCAAACAAGGCGCCGAAAGTATAGACTCCATAGAGATTGTCTTGAGAAAGGGCAGTAATACTGGTATGCGCATCCTATGCTCACTGTGTCAATATTTAGCTGACTTGTGCTTGTGCAGATGGTGGAAGGTCGAAGATCAAGGAGATCGAGATCACTTTGCACTCGTCAAACCCCGAGTCCACCGCCGCCGAGGACAACATCTCCATCGAGCTAACAACGAACGGCTTGGTAAGGGAGCTAGGACACTCCAAAGGTACTTAATATGTTGACCGTATCGGTACTCGAATGAATCAGCTCACATCTAAACCAAACCGCAGCCTTTGTCAACAACGACGATGATGTCATAAATCAACAGGAGGTCATCGACGAATATCCCGATGCCGAGCCTCGCAATCCGGTGTTGAGCAATCTTTCTTCACCGCCATCACATCGAGGATTTCGCACTGGTATACCTGACGATCAAATAGAAGCCCAAGACACAGTTGGTAATTATGCGGATGGCTATTAGCTTGAGCATCCGCTCCAACGACGCCTGCGCGATGTGCTGCCTAATCGGCCTAGAATCATCGCTCACCATACACGAGGAGATCCCGTCCTCTGATATCTATAAAATGAAATTTGTATACCTCAAATACATATTCCGCAAACGACATCCTCTTTTATTATATCCAATAAATCGAATTGATGTAACCTGGAGACATCGTGCCAAGCAAGATGCCTCAATAGTGATTATTCCCAACCATAGTCCCATCGGAATTCACCTATTTTTACCCTTGATCACCCCGCGTCCATAGTCGGTAGGCAATACCTCCGTTCAGTAGAGGATCTGATGGAATTTACTATACTGCACAAAGCCCATATATGGAGGCTTGATGGGACTGCCCATAGCTATATCTTATTGGGTTGCAAATCACCATTCATGGATTGTAACACTCGACATATATTTCCATTCGATTTGGAAGGCTTGTACACTCCCAATGTAGCATGAAAATTCTGTTATGTAATACTGATTGTCGAGGGTAATAATAGCCCACCAATGGTCTTGGAGTTGAGCCATCACAACTGAAACGCAGAGTACAAACTCATAGAAACTTAATTATACGGATTGCCTAAAGAGGCCCAATCTCAATGTGTACCCAAAAGATCTCTATTTAGAAATGGCTTAGAGTCATAGGAGCCCAGCAATATGATTGGCATAGAGGTAGGCCAAATCAATAAATATAGGTCACCATTCCCATCAGTTGAAGTATACACCTCTTTCTTCTTTGTCTTATTCCCTAATGGTTTCTCTTCGTTTCTCTGCTCTTGTTTCCATCTTCTGCGCTGTCGTTCTGGTTAACGTTAGCTCAGCTCAGAGCCCCGCTTATTGCACAAGCTGCTATAAAATCATTCCAGCAGGTTGTGAGACGAAGATTGCCAACATGGGTACTAGTAATGCTACTGGCATAATTGCTTTCCGGGATTGTATTTGTACCGATATCTTCCTTGGCAACTTCGATTGTCTTAGTTGCGCTGTGAATCCAGCTATAACTGATAATGCCCCTTATATCCAAACCTGCAAGGACAAAGGCTACTCCGTTACTATTGCCCCATCCACTCGAGGCAGTGCTTCGAAAACACCATCTGCCGGCACCTCCACTTCCACGGGCGGTAGTTCCGCAACTCCATCAGGTACTGGCTCTGCAACCACTCCAACCGCGACTGGAAAGACTTCTAATGGAGTCTACGCCGTAGTGCCATTGGGACTGGTCTCTGGTGCTCTAGCTGTTGCCATGAGTATGGTCTTCTAATCGTTCAGTTCTTTCATGCTAGATGGAATTGGCTTGGCATATTTTCTTATCGTACAAGCCCTAATAAAATATCACCCTAACCCGATTAAAATTTCTTCGCATCCCAGTCAGCTTGATTAAGAAACCATCTTAGATTTCGTGGCTCTGCACCTTTTTTTTTGGGGGGGGGAGGACGGACCATTTGAATCAGAATCCCTGTGAGAAATCTCATACTTGGATTTCATATGATATTTTGTTGGTATTCAGCCGGTGTTTTTCCGTCAATTTTTTAGCTGTCGATTCTTGCGGAAGCAGTGAGCAGTTTATCACCAAATTTGATATGAAGATTATTCAGCCTAGCCTCCTCCTAGAAAGTATATCTACTTGTCTGCAAAATGGCTGGAACCTGAAATATTGAAAGTTGTAAGTTTAGGGAAACTCTGGAACTGTGCTGATATTATACTGATATTATGCTGGCCTTTTGTTAATTTTTTTCATAGGGAATGTTTTCGGTGGGTGGGAAAACCGTCGTCAATGGAACTTCGTAGAGTCCTAAATAGGACTAGAGACACCATGCGCAGCTCAGATTCCTATGTCAAGTAAATGATCGGATATATCCTGATGATCTCCGGTGCAGAGTAATGTGTACTGTACCATGTGATAATTAATTTAGGAACACAGCTCATGTAGTGAGTATCAGTGTAATGACCCTGGGCTGACTTGAACCCTTTGAATGGCATGCTAGGGATATACATCAAGTTTTAGCAAGCAATAAAGAGTCCAGGTCGATATATTGGATTTTTGAACATTGGATGTAAGCATCATTGACCGAAAGAGAGTTACTAAAAGTGAAACTAAATAAGACAAACCGTGCCTGATCTGGACCTGCATAATATTTGCAAGTACCTACAATAGTTCAAGTCCGAAGTATCTTATGACGAAAAATGTAAAAAAACTTTGGCCTATAGCTATTGACAATTTCTCGTATTGAGTATTATTCATCAATAGTTGGCTGCATGTCACATTTTTCATGACCAAGCACACCTAGTCAATTTCAAAGAGTATTTCGCAGATAAGCGCAAGGGTTTCAAAGCGGGTTCTGCTCGTTCACTTGATGAGAATCTTTATAGCTTACCTCGAATGTATTTCCAAAGACCTTGTATATTATTGAGCCCTCGCTCACATATACATCTATTTTGGCAGGGACGTTTCGGTCTGACTGGGAATCAAACCCAGGGCCTCCTTTCTGAGCCACTGAGCTATTATTTACCATTCTGTATATTCTAGATGTAGCTATCTCATGTGTTTATATGATACTTAACATTATATTCCACATATTCCATTGTTGTGATTATGGCCTCTAAGTTTGTCAACATCATGACTATTGATTTGGTTCAATGTAATGCCTGATTATCATTTCTTCAGAAATGTGGAAATACTGAAGCAATAAAAAAGGCCCAAAACTTTTTTTCAAAAATTTCCAAAGCACGTTCTTACGCATGATTGGAAAAACCTCTACAAAATATGTTGGCGTTTGATGGGGCGAGTGCTTCTGCTTACTCAAAACTGCGGTGTGCAAATTTTTACGAAACCACTTCGATTTCCGGAAGCCTCCGTTGTTTCGCATAGGAGTGGATATTTTGTGCACTTGGTTAATTAGTCCTTTTCAGCATAAATTGCCAGCAACCCTAACTCCAATTAATCAAGATATTTCCATGATCATCGAAACGATGGTAACTGTGATGGTAGCGGTAAATACCCTCTCGTCAATAATGGTATGGGGTGTAATTTACCACGATAGATCCAATACCACACACTTAATGAGGCAGAAACATTGAATCGATCCCTAACCTTTGGAATACAGTGTAGCAACATTTAATAAATAAAGAGACCAACGTCATTTTTGCTCTGAGTATTACCAGACGTCATACCTATAATTAAATAGCTGGTAGCAGAAGCAGCGTACTGATACATATATTTAGCGGGATACTAGGATTAACAAAGCAGTGATGACATTGACTTGGGCTTACCAGTATATATTTATGTTAACGGAAGTTTAATGTTACATTAATTGTTAGCTTCAATGCAGCTTTTCCCAAGGTTTTAGCGATCCTCCACAATTTCATCGGAGTGTTCAATTGAAATCTTGATCGCTAGCGCTGTCGGATATAAATAAAACGTTACTCTGATGGTGTAATTGGACCGTGTTGAGCAAAATATCTTATTTCCTTAAGGAACCTGATGCAACCCTTATGCGACCCAAAATCCACCAATCAGGCTTCCCCAATTTGCAGTAAGCTTTGGGTAGCGAGATCTCCGACCTCAGTTGATTACATCATTAGACATATATTTCGTGGATGGGAACTCGTCTTATTTCGAAACTAGTTATGAAAACCTACATGGAATAAGCCCAAGTAGTGGGCTGGTAGATTTGGGAATTACGAGTAGCATGATGATCAAGACGAAGCTTATACCATTCCCAAATTGAGTTGGAGGCATGTGCCATATATCTCAGTCTTCGTGTATGAGGAGGAATAGGCTTCGGGATGGATGAGCGATAGCACTGCATGCTTGGTAAGCTTCCCTTTCAGAGACTATTCCAAGAAGGTTTATTTGCACTTTCGCGCTGTTTTAAGTCCGTATCTATATGAGGTGATACCTGCTTTGTATGTCTAATGGCTTCTAGCATCCCTGCACAGCTTTAATTGTATCATCTATTTTGGACTCTATGACGGAAACAAAATGGCCAAATTAGGACCACGATCTGATCTCGTGAATCGCCCTGCAAGATATATAAGCTACGCCCATCCACCACCAACCTCAAGCGCCAAGCTTTTTCGCCTCTTCCATATCTTTTCATCTCCGTAGTTGGTTTACAGTGCTTACTTGAAATGGATCTCGGCTTCATATTGAACCCTATGGACACAGTGCAGAATTGCCATCCCATCAATCTTCCAAATGGTCCTAGTGCTAATCACCCACAACCGAGGAGGAGGCTCTTTCAGTGCTTTCTGGATGATTGCGGCAAAACCTTCACCAGAAAGTCCGATCTCTCCCGACATGAAAAAATCCACACGGGCGAGCGCCCTTATCTTTGCGATTGGGAGTATTGTGGAAAGACATTCATCCAGCGTTCTGCCCTAGCAATCCACTACCGCACACACACCGGCGAGCGCCCACACTCCTGCGACTATCCGAATTGCTGCAAATCCTTCAGTGATGTAAGCCTCTCATCCTACTCACATTACCCAATCCATCAGATGCTAACCAACTCTTCAACCAGTCCTCCTCGCTGGCTAGACACAAGCGGTCACACACCGGCAAAAAACCTTACGAATGCACCTTTCCTAATTGCGACAAGCGGTTTACCCGCAAAACCACCCTCAAGAAGCACCAGACGGTTCACCATCATGCTGACCACGAACATAAAGCGGAGCTATTCCCTATCCGGGTCGAGCCGACCTTATCGCCGGCATCCTCAGTGTCCGAACCCACTACACCTGTCAACCTGGTCTTCTCGCCACTGCTCCAGTGTTGGCCGGAGAAATCATCCACGAACGTCGTAGGGCACAACCTGCTATCTCATTGATCTAGAAAATTGTGTGCCACGTTTCTGAGATTGGATCAGAATAGAAAATAGGAAGCACTACCTCATCGCGGTTGATCCCTTGATTTATTAGCTACCAAATCCGTCTAGAGAGAAATAACAATCGATCTATCTATAGAGCACTGAGCGCCGATATATTTCCCTGCCACCACTCGAAAATCCCCATCTTACTGTATATAATTTGCTCATTTCGTATATTCAAACATTGTTGGTTGAAATCGCTCGAATCCGCGTAAACGCATGGTTGATGGTAACCTCCAATCCAATAAACCCCTCCCTCATTTCCAACCTCTGTGACCGGTTACCAAGTCTATATAGGTTAGAGATCAGGCCGGAGATCTTGTATACGCCCTGTCCAGCATTGCAGATTTAGAGGCATCTCGCCAACCCGCTGATGTCGGCCACCAATCCAGGCCCGCCATGACGTCATTGGGATGGAATTCGCGAAGGGGCTCAGTCAGACACCGGCCCCAACAACTAACAGGATGGCAATCATGGTGACACACGCTCAAAATGAGTTGATTTTGGAGCCGGCGGTGCATGGAAAAACACTGGTTAAATCATGCATCCGGCGCCATTAGCGGCCAACAAGACGACCCATCAGGATCTTCCTGGTGGAGGTGCATACTTGTTATTGCTGGATGTCGATGGCTCATGTTCGCTGCTGACCGCCTATCAAGTGGTAAGCCTGCTCTCTCTACCATCACCGCAACTCAGGCACCTACGCTGGTGATACAGGTGTCTCATTGGTTGCACATAGTGAGGTCATAGAGGCATCATTGCCCTAGACAATTGATTCTGGACTAGTCAAGTTTGAGCACTGCCATGATTGGTGACGGAGCGGTGCTCAAGTGCAACTTCAATCTCTGGCACAGACATCCCCCGTTAGTAGAAGTAGTGCAGCAGATGGTATATGCTTAGGAAATCAGGAATACATAATTGCGATAAAAATAGATTCTCACTGGGCGTGTATGGAAAGAGGGGGACGAGGGGAGGGTCTTGCTTGCTGTGACTCAAGGGTGATGGGGCCAATGAGCACCCAGGAGAAGGCGACTTATGCTCCATGTTTCATTTCCAGCATGACGGCATTTCCCATCCCACTGCTGCCTAGGTTGGTAATGACATCAGTCCCAAATAAAGGAAAGCTTGGGTTCATGGACATGGCCACGAGGGATAATACCGAGCATTTCGCCATGGAATATAAATCAAGTTAGGATGGTTCCGATCATCGAGCTTTTTATTGGGGATTACGATGCTCAGCACCGATGGGCACTGGTATCCGTGATCATGTGAGGCGTCTGAGGCTAATGATGATTTCATGCATTCTCGACATGGACACCAAAGCGCCTCCAACGATCACCGCTTTCTACTGCGATCCGCGATAAAAGTCGGCGACATCTGTGGGCTAGTAGGAGGGTATTGAGGAGCGAAACAACCTCCTACGGGCCTCCCCAGAAATTGATTCCCACTCAATACCCACCAGAGGTCCTTGGCCCTTTGGGTTGGCCTAGATTCGCGGCTCACTCTGAGAAGCGACCCACGATGCTCGGCGTGCAACAAATGGTTGATCATACGCTTATTCTAATCGAGGATAGAGGGGAAAAATCAGCATGTGGCGAAATTGGCTGTTTTCTACGGGGAAGGAGGCCAGGGGGATTTCCTGTGTATAAAACGTTTCTTACTCATGGTGCGATCTGCCCGTCTAATCTCCGGGTAACGCTGATTGGGTAATTATGAGCTTCTATGCGAATGCTTGGCTTTGACAAGCAATTGGGAAATTCTGCGAAATCGGGCTGGAAATGCCCGGCTTAGTCAGAGATTTGGTGTGAACTGACACATGTAGAGGAGAGGTCCCCATTTGTAGAACAATGGGTGTCTTTGTACGGTGCTGGTTATTTCCATAGGATATGCGTGATGATCAAGTTTTTGATTCAACGACGTATCCCTAAATCTGGCTCAATTGTTCTATACAAAACCACTGGTTTGGGAGGTGATGGTATAAGGATTGCCTTTCCAATGAGTGGATTGGGCTCCTGATGAGAGTACATGCTGATGCCTTGTTTGGTGTAGACTGGTGATGGTGAGTTACCACGGTAGGGTAGTAGCCAACGTCACTAGCCGATCAATCAAGTGGGATGATCGACTAATCTATGCACTCGTTATCGTACTCTGGGATTCACCTGGACGACATGGATTATCCAAATAGCAAAAAAACACGCTAGAAAATGCAAAACTAGTCTGTTTTCCGGCGGGGCCTTAATATTGCATTGCCACGCCATTGTGTTGATAGCAGCGATATAACCTGAAATGGTATCTGGCTAAAAATGGCCTGATATTTATTGCTACATCAGACTGACAGGCAACACCTGAGGCATCCCTCAAACGAATTGGCGAATCCATGGTTTGAACAATGAAGATCAGCAAGCCAATTTCCATCGTATAGGCGCATACTTACGCTCTTGCTGCCAGTTTAAATGTCAGCAAATTTCGCGCTTGTATAGCATTGAGATCTTCAAAGCCATCCTCCAGGATGAAACCTTTCGAGGTGAATTTCGCCTTGCTTCCTCGATAGTAGTGGTCATCAAAATTATTCCCCGAGAAGCATCGAGTTACGACAACTATCGGTATCCTTTTGGTCCATTTCGGGGAGAGCTGCTCGACAAATGCGTTGGGAATAGAGCCAGTCCCAGGCCCCGCCAGTACCAGCCCGTCGAGATTCTCCAAAAGCTGCTCTGGGATGAAAGAGGACACTGTTATGATCCAAATGGCCACCCGCACTTTGGCCACCGATTCTTGATCTAAATGTAGGAATGATGGACAATAGATGGGCGGAGGCGAAGCTGCTGGAGAGTAATAAAATTGGGGGATCCCTCTTCGTATCTGCCCAATAGGACCTGTGGGAACCGATCTGAATGATCCAATAAGCTGGGAATCACCCTTGGTAACATAGAGAGCTGAGTGAATGTCATTGTTTATCGAGAGTAAAACACCTGCCCTCTTGGCATTTTCACCTAGCGCAACCTAGTAAAAACGGGATAAGTATCAATTGTCGGCTCAAGATCCTTGAGTTGAACATACCTGAATGGCGCCAAGTACATTCGAGTGCCCATCATATCCCAGAACATCGGCTGGTTTCATCGAGCCGGTAATGACTAGAGAGTATTTCCTTTCGATTAGCCAAGGTCCTAAGCATAAATCTAGGCAGAAAGCAAATTCCTCCATAGTATCGGTGCCGGTAACCAATATGGCGGAGGAGATACCGTTCTCCGGAAGGTTTTCGAGGAACGCATCCCGGGCTCGAAGGATCGTTTCGAAAGTGAGCTCCGCGCCACTACGACAGTTCAGATCGACCACCAGCGGACATACGTCTCCCGAAATATGCTTGCCCAGGGAGGTCAACAATTCGGAAATGCTGACTGCCAGTTGCATCTCCCCATTGGCATCTACCTTTTGAAAAATGGTACCACCTGTCACAACCACCAGCAGATTCGGAGCAGACATACTGTTATTGAAGGGCACAAACTTCAGCTACTCCAGCATGGAAAGGTCAATAAATTGTGCCGAGGTTGTTGTGTGGTGGTTCATATGACCAACACCTATGGTATGACTGCATAAATCATGGACGAATGATCTATTGGGTGCCAGTTTAGTGTGAAGTATTCTAGACCACTTACTGATCGAGTATTAGCAATACAATTATGTCAGCTCCATACGAGGCGCCTACTCGAAGTTGATAAGAGAAACTCATCATGTCCATAGTAATAACTCTACAACGCTGGTTACAATTGCTTATGGTACAATCTGAATACAACAGCGAGGATTTATCTATGGAGGCAGGCCTTCTAGGTGCGAAAGTAGTATTGGTTACGTTGATGATCAAGTGAAACTGCAAAAATATATCACCAATATTCTATGGAAAAATGCTTTGTCTGTTGGTAAGCTTTGCCAAGCTGTAGTTAGGAAAATGGTCTCAAAGGAGCGCACAAATTGCAAATCTGTATCTTTTGGAGCTTGATGAAGGTGAATTTATGAATGTACTAGGATATGAGAAAAATGGTCTTGCTTTACTAATTGAAAATCAGAGTCAATCATGTGTAAAATCCTAACATTTCAATGACTACTTCAGTATCTACATAGTAACAGTGGCATTAATAATTACCCATATATTATCACTGCAGCCTTAGAGTTTTGAATGTCTTATACTCAATAGTCATCCGTTCATGTTAGTTACTTCTCTAATGTACAAGCATGTGCTTGGTATCAAACATCACAGATACAACCAGCACTGGAACTTTCATACAGTAGATCTCAGCATACAATGCACATAATAGACAACCTGAGCATACAATAGGATCTCATATCTTGATGCATATTAGCCTTGTTGCCAGATTCTAGGAAGTATCAAAAGTCATTTGGTGACCTAGATGTATAGGATGATATTCACTTGCAGACTTATCAAGTTTGTAAAGTATATATACTTCTAGAGAAACTTCGTAAAAATAATGATGAATTTATCTCGAAAAAGTCTTAGGAAGCTATGTGCACAATTTGGGGGCTTTTGAACAAGTTTGACGATAATGATAACTTCCAGGCCTTCAAAGGTTCTAAAAATCAATCAATATCTTACAAACTCAATCTGAGGTAAGTAATTCATTACTAAGCAATCAGCCAACTAGAATCCTACGCTGTATGAGTGGTTTAGGTGTAAACTGAGTATTGACAACAAGCCTATCACGCCATTGATAGGCATTGAACTGGCTGACAAGTATGTTCAAGTTTATCCTCATACCTATTGATCCATACATGAATTTATGGGAAGTTTTCAGAGTTGGTGGGGATGCTCTTAGTTCTGATACGAGAAGCCACAGGCAGAGCTAATAGACTTTTAGGATCTGTGTTAGGGTAGTAATTATATTTCTACAAGCAAAGTGACCAGAGTATATATATATATAAGCACAAGATTGACAAGTGATTGGGCATGATTGTAATAAAAAATTGGAATTCCTATTAATTACCAGCTTACTAGATGTCATATAGCATACTAAAGTATCCAAGAGAAATATACTATGTAGTCATTACAGTAGCTGAAAGGGTATCAAGAGCCACCTGAGATATATCTAAAACTAGACTAAAACTGACTTTTTTATGAAGGGTAAATTACTGATTTATGGGTAGAATTCATATCATGCCACACAAGCCTATAGGGCCATGCAAATTACTTACATGCTAGCTTCGTCAATAGCACTGGAATAATAATAAGTCACTCATAGCCCTACTCAAGTGAATAATGTAATCATATATATATCTCGGACATTGCAAGCATCAACTTCGCATATAATTGGGATGTGAATTCCGAGATTGCGATATAGATTTAAAAATACATATTTTTTAGACTAGTAAACTCCTGAAGGTTTTTCAGACATTTGAATCTGCTCAAATGACCCAAATTCCCTACAAAGCTTCCTAGAACCATATTCAAGGCATTACTAGCATTAAACTTGCGAAGTTCGATGATAATTGGTCATATCTTATTCGAACTCAATAAGCCAAAGAGCGATCTAAAGAAGTACTATAAGGTGTATGCATTTGGATGATACTGCAAGACTATATTTAATGAATGAAAGCACGATGTTTTGGGAAAATAGCTCGGGAGCTTTGGGGAATACCTGGGGACTTTCTATCACAGCATTCCAATACCTCTGAATCAAAAATAGGCATTGAAATAAGTTGCTAGCTGCTTCAACTTGGAATATCAATAATTAGATAATAACATTAGCCGTCAGGGTTTAATGCGTATCTATCACTTAATGCCAAGATTGCTAAGATCACCAAGCCACTCCATATCTCAGAATCCTTCGAATATTGCACTAACCATTACAAATAGTGCGTCTAACACAGGTGTAATTAGGTAATTAGTGAGCTGACTTCACAGATAACATTGGTATCACCCAAATAATTGACCATTAAATAAATTCATGACATGTGGGCAGAGAAGTGAAAGGATTCTGAGTCTGATGTATGAAGTCTCTTGTCGTGACGGTAATTAAACATTGTTTTATGCCTAAAAACAAACAAGTGAATCGGTGGACATTCATTACGCAATATACTCAATTCCATTAATTTCCATTAATTCGTGTAAAACATACCTCTCATTGGCTTAGTACTCGAACAATAACTTTGTGTACGAACGAGCGAGAATTCAATAACCATTATTTGTAACACACATGGCATTATAGAACACAAACACTGTCAACCATGGGACAGTAATGGTTGGAGGTTTACCAAGCTCACGAACCTAAACGTTACAAATCTTCCCCCAACCTGCTTGTCTCCTGTCAGCGAGCCAAGCTTGTAAAACATTGAAGTAAATCAGATGATTCTTCGGAGGTGTAGCTCTCCTGAATCCACTATATCATCCAGCAATTTGATTCGATGGATTGTAGTTCACCTCCAATATCAACTTGAATGCACCCAATCTGTTCCATAGATACTCGTTAGCGGGTAGCCATGAAAGCATATCTGTCAAGCCATTCCATGAAGATAGTGCATGTGTTACATCAGCGGTTACCAGGTCCGCTGGATTGGTGATGTCACAGAGGCATCATTTGTAGATTAATTCGTGGTAACCAACGACTGTGTATAGACATTCATGGAAGCAGCCCTGGGACAGGGGTCTAAAAATAACCGTTCATTTACCCGAAATAGATTGACACCAAGGTGCTCAGCAGCAACACAATGGTTGGTTGCAGTACCCCACAAGGCCGGTACTGTCTCTGGGGCAATATTGACCTGAGGTGATACTCGGCTCAGTGAGCAATGGATTTTAGTCAAATCCTCGTTGCCGGGGTGATGTAAAAGGCAGCAAGGCAATCCTTGGATTGGCATTGATCTTCTCGGAATTCGACCAAGAATCCAGGGCACACACATCAACTGGGTATTAGAGTTCAGGATCAGCCCTCAACATGCACAAAATATGTAATCCCGCGCCCATGTAATCAGACCCTGATCAAAGCATTGTCATGTGGTCAACGGACCACCAGACGGCGACCATCAAGTTATACAAACCTCCATATGGGCCAAGGCTCTGATAAGCCCAAATCACAGGAGCTTCTACATTGCCAGAGCGCATCCAAAGGTCGGGCGCGGCATGTGGTTCTGCAATGTAATCACAGCCCCTTGTTGTTACAAAGACAAGATCTCGGGCTGGGTTGGGTGTGTAAGCAGAACACATGGGCGAGCGATGCTGTCCACCAGTATCATCGGTGACCAGCGATCATATACATCTCAGATTGCCCTTTTTCCAAACTATGTTCCATTCATGAGCAATTTGAAATTCTCAACCGATGCATGCCACAAAGCTCGCACAAAAACCATGAGGAATGGACTATTCGAGGAGGGTACGATTTTTCGGCCAAAAAGGAAAGAAGTGCGGTAATCTGGAAAGATTTGGCATCATTCAAGATTTGGCCAAAGTGGTCCTGGGGTTTCAGGTTCCGGGCACTCGTTAGGGGGCCACTTCCTCGTCTCGAGCCTTGCCCTACGCTTGCCTCCGCTGGAACGCATATTTGGCGATCAGTCTGCGCCAGAGCCTAGCAGTGCCGAGAGACAGATCTCCACCGTTCTTTGGCAGCTGTTTGACTTCCATCCAGTGCAAGCAGGGGTGCAGGTGGCACTTGACAGGTAATGTACCCCACAGCCCCCTTATGGAAATCTGGTATATTTCTTATTATTGCCATCCAATGAAGAGCTCTGACTTGGCTTGGTATCAAATATCCCACTCACATGATTCGTACTCATCAGGCAGTGATCATTTAGCACATCTTCTGGTGGTTCACGAATGATGATCAGTTGCCACAACGAAGCAAACGTGGTATGGTTTGAGGCTAACCATCATAAATATACGGTAGCATAGATCGATAGCATTGAGCACTGTACTCACCCGCGCTTCCTTTCGGTCATACTGGCGCACAGGTGTACAGTGCGAGGCTACTGAGGTAACAGGCACCAGACACGAGTGCACTACGGAGGCACTAACCAAGATTCACTCCCTAGGCCAATCGTATGGTTTGGACACTCGATCTCGGAAAGTATCGCTGGAGCGAAAAGATTCGCAGACGGCGCACGCTGATGATAAAAGATCAAATCATGTGGCCAGCTCGCTTCCAGTAGAACCCGCCAAAGAAATCTGGTTCCATATCGCATCTAGGGTGGAGTTAATAGAAATAAATTAAGTTGCGTAGGACGATATTAGTCACTAATGATGACACGTGGATTTGAGTTTGATTAGGTTTTAGTCGTCCTAACCAATGGCCAGTGGGGGCGGGCACCCACCAAGCTTTTTATCTCATCCCATAACAAGATTGCTCTCCATGCTGACGAATCCAGCCACTTTGGGAATTCGCTCACGTCGCAGTGCGAATCCTCTGGGCCGGGAAATCCTAGGCCTAATTTCAATCTCGGCCGTGGTGGTGTGAGCAGCCAGGCGCATGCTGCGCTCTACTGGAGAGCTCGATGAAAGCGCCACTCGGAACCGGGTTTCTTGGCGGCACGCTAATGTGCTTCGACGATCTTCCTCGTTGATCTCTTGTTTTGATGTGGGTGATCATCACGGTGAGGAAATCAATTAATTGCACGAAGCGGTCAGCCCCAACCTGCCAAATCCATCAGGCGAATAGCCCTTTCCGGTGGGACGATATGGCCAAATGTGATGACCAGCAGCAATTAGGCTGATTGGATTGATCATTGCTCATGAATGTTCAGAGATGGATGAAAACAGAATGGTTCAGCTGATTGTGACAAGCACCGTCCTTTAGCCAAATGTGGTGGTGCTCATTTAATTCGTACCACATTCCTAGATTCGACAGTGATCTGACAAATAGCCAATGCACCGGCACGATTAGTGCCAAGTGTTACTACGGCCGCCCCTAGCAAATGGTCGGTCTCCCTTCGTGCCATATCGAGGGCTATCGATTTCAAATGGGCTTTTGACGAGCGAATGGAGTAATTGATGTTTATTCACCACTGCAAGAGTGGTTGAATTTGTTGAATCAACCAGGAACAGATTGGCATTGTGGTAATTAGATTGTTACATTACAGAATACAAAAGAGTGAATCAAAAATCAAACCCACTGAGGTGTGTACAAAGCATGAAAAGACAAAATGAAACAAATGGGCTGGTGTTGAGTTGGATAGGATACGGTGGTGTGGTAGAGTGCGCGGTGTATATAGCTGCGTATTCTTCGTCAAGAAGGGTTGACTAATCCGGCGGGGGAGTTGGGACAGAGGATGGTCATTCCATTCAGGAGTATATCAACTTGGGGCTGTTTGTATAGCCAAACCTGGAGATGTCATTGTTGTGCGGCATCGCGACAGGCTCATCGTAGTCGCGTACGGAGCCCAACTTGGTGTCGGTGAATCCCCCTTCGCTCTCGCTTTCTGGCGGGCTGAATGTTCCAAAGATCAGGCCAACCGATTCCTGGCCCACCGGTGTCGGCATTCGAAGGGTGTCAATAGGCTTTGTCTGCTGATGGTGTGGATTAATATAACCCGTATTTGGATTAGAATCGTAACGTAAAACTTTCGTACGTTTATTGACGGGTGGCAGGTCTTGTTGTGTTTGGGACATTGATGGTGAAGGAAGGGAGCATGGCGAAGGAAAAGAATATCCTCGCCCGCCCAACGGACCAAACATCGTTTCACTATGAGGATGCGGTGGCTCCGGTAGAGTCTGGTTGTCGTTGGACGATTCAGCGTCACCATCTTCCGGATGCTCTCTCCTCTTTCCTATCATAGAAGAAGGAACTAACTGGTGTCCCATCACTTTTGGAGTGCTCTGTACGTTGTAGGACTGAATACGGTTGAATGAGGTCTCAGCGCCATAACCGGTTGCTTGATGAGGGTTCGAAGCCCCATTGATAGACGGTTGGGTCGGTACGTCTCCGGGGGCCGTTCCTTCTGGATGGTTTATACCTCCTTGCGACAGTGGGGAGCGTGAATGTATACGAGAGACATCGGACATCAGATACGGCTCTATCCCTTGGCTGGAATGTGTCATCGAGGGAGAGTGTGAATGTGGGTTGCCTCCAGGGTATCTATAGGGTATCGAGAATTGATTTTGTGAGGATTGAGGCAGTACACCGACATTGTGGGTATCGTTCATAGGAACCACGGGTGAGCCATAGCCCATGCGAGTGTGCGGAGCCATGAAGTGTTGTTGGGGTTGGCTTCTAACAGATGCGGCGGCAGGGTCTGCGAATGAGGTCATGTATAGGTTGGATTGTGCAGGTAGGCCTCCAATACGTGAAGGCAAGGCGGAAGGATAATGCGGGCTATATAAATACGGGCTCGGGTCTTCTACAAGCAGAGGGAACAGTAGATCGGAAATCTTGAACTGGGCAGCAAGGGCCTTGGCTCGAGACATGGTAATCCTACACAAACGACAAGGTCAACATCCGCCACAGGCATCCAATGTGAATGAGAGTGAAGCCTACCACACGCCTTTCAAATGCATTGCTCCCACTTTAACTACAACACGGCCTTTCTCGTTCTTGAGAATGCCATCACGCTTGCCACGGGACATGCCGGTAACGTTGAGCAGCTTGGTTCCATTTACCATATCGTTATCTACAGAGGAAATGCGGTTAAAATCTGCAAACGAGAGCTGGTGAAATACGACTCTGCATACCTTGTCTACGGGCAACACATATTCCTTTAGCATCCACCTGGAAACAGACGGTGTTTTCATCCTCCCACAGGGTGGTGGTAAGTTTCGGTCGCGGGCGGTTCATCGACGACATTCCAGACATACTTGACCACGAGTCGTTGATCCCTTGGGGGATCATTGGCCCAGTCCAAGCGCCGTTGGGCGACCATTTGACAGAGGGAATCCCGGACTGTGGTGGGTAGCCAGGTGAGAATTGACTGCTATTGCTGTTGTTGTAGTATGATTCTTGAATCGGAACAGGCATAGGAAAGGAATGTGGAAGACCGGAGGAGTTCATATTGCTCATGCCATTATTGGTTGAGTACGAGGAAGCATGAGGCGATGTGGAGAAGGAAATAGGTGACCCATAACTACTATTGCTAGGTGTATGAGTATTTTGTATCTGACGAGACGTATTTGATGGCCCACTATGTATATAGCTCGGCGGATCATTCGGGGATGTGAATGTATAGTGTCCAGCCATTTCTAATGATAACTCTAGAAAAATACAAGCGAAGGAGATGAAGGTGAAGAGAATGTATAGCAAACAACGTTTCCAATTAGGTACAACTCAGAAATAGGGAATTAGCATAGAGCAGGCAAGGCGAGAGGTTTGGAGTACAATGTCAGGAATTTTCACACAAGGGAGAGGGAAGGTATCTTTCGGAAACTCGCTGGGTTGATGATGATGAATTTTCTTCTGGCCAGCGTCTCCCTTATATACCTGGCATCTTGAGTCTGCCTCGCCAATTCAGTATGGAGTGTATTTCAATCCTAGGTAAGACAAGATTTCGAAACAGGAAACTCCAAATCCCTCATCGGCAAATAAATAACTGTGTTTCCCATTTGATATGGAATGATAAGTAAAACAAAGAATCTATATTAATCTCTGGATTCCAAACATATTTAGTCTAATAATACTACTGATTAACAGTTGGAAATTATTTCTTTTTGCGGGACAAGGCTTGCATTGCTTAATTCAAACAATTACTTTCCTGATTTTGTCATCATACAGGGCTATTATTGATATAGCGGGCTAATAGAAACAGCTTGGGTATTCCGAATGAGGTGCAGTGAAGATTAGTGCCAGAGGATTTACGCATTAGGTGCGGCCTTGCCATTGCGACGTAGGGATTATGGGCTTTTTTGGGGGGGTCGGAGGGAGGTTAAGGGGAATAAAGAATCCAGGGCGGGCGACTTCATTGGTGCTAGATTGCTCCTCAGGTCTTGCACAAGAACGAGCTTGGATCCATATTTAGCGTTGCTTTGTACTTTCCTCGAGTTGCTGCTGAGGCTCGCCCCAGGAACGCATTATGCAGCGTGCACTGATCATCAGCGCACATCGACGGCGGCCAATTGCTCATCTGCGAGATACGGCTCAACATCGGCCAGGGCCAGCGAACCACCAATTTGGAGAGGTGTGTGCCTTGATAGCGCTACACTCGCCTGATTGCACCGCCCCTCAACCGCCTCTCCTGGTGCAGAACAAGGCTAGCAGCTAATGGGCAAGCATGCTCGTTCCCTCAAACCGCTCCTCAGGATCTGGAACCTAGGTCAAGCACGCGGATGCACACTTCCTTGCACCATGTGGCATTGAAACGCTGCATATGCCTTGGGAGATCAGATTACCGAGTTCCTCGCATATGGAGTTGTTTGTATGCAAATTAATGTACTGCATGAGTTTGATAGACAGACCAAGTGTGTAACACCCTGTATGGGGTAGAAAGTGAAACCTCATACAAAATCAGCACACAGCTCTAGGAAAATATGAGGAGTACGAGATTATTTGGGCGGGCACCTGAAATTCGAAATAGTGATCATGGGTCGTATTTGTGACATGCATTATGGGCCATAATCATTGGATTCCCCGCAAAAGGCAACTGAGTTGAGGCAGCTATTCTCCAGGCCCGAAATGAAATGGTGAGGTGCTAATGTCACTCAGAAATTTTGGTACAGACAATCAAACAATTGCGATCTAGTTCGACAAATTACCTCCTTCCTATTGCAACGTTTATCGACGTTGCATGCGACACAAGGACAGCGACATGATAGAGTTGGTGGTGTAATTAAATTCGTCCCACCTGGTGCACATCAGTGCCGTGGATATCCTTCAAGCCTGGTTCAGGGGAAGGGGGCATGCCTTGCTTATGCTCCGCAGGGCATCGCTGCGAATTTTTGCTTAGCCTTTTTAGCTCACGATGAGGTATCACCTTCGCGCGTTCCCACCGCCGAGCTGCTTCATTTGCCTGATTTATCCTCTGGTGAATCGGTTTCCGTTGGTGCTTGATACAGATTTGTTTTCCCTTGCCGACAAGCTACAGGAGGATCCGGGTCTGCCTGCCTGGGCACACTGCTGCGTATACGCTCAGATTGCTTGTGGAGGATACGCTTTGACTTGGCTTCCAAGACCGCATGGCTTGTAAGTGACCGACTGCGGCAGCGGCTGGGCCCGAGTCTGAGAGCTTTGCTTCAGGGTGCTTTGGGTCAGCGTATACCAGGCGTGGATTTTTCTAACTGACTGGTTCTCTAGTAATATTCTATATCTATGCTGCTCATGCATGTAATCAGCGTCTTGCGCGTAGTGAGAAGCTACTAGTCCGTTTATTGCTAAACATATTCACTCTGCGGTGCCAACACACATCAACGCGTAGCTACTGAGATACTGGGACTCGCACAACGATGCTATTGAAATGGGTTGTGCACCCAAATCTCATGTATCAATGTTAGTGAACTATATGGAGTTGATGAAACATTTCCAAATCGGTGCTGATCCTTCACACACACATCAACCCTCATTTCCACCAGATCCCCCCTTAATATTGGGAAATTGATTTCATACATCGGATTTCCAACCACGACCTCCTCCACTCTCACACTAGTCGGTTGCGATACATTTACTTCCCTTGGCCGTGGTGCGGTTTGGCAAAGCAGCTGGGTTGTACCACCATGCGGAAGTATGGCTTTCCTACTGCAAACAGTTAGCCAATGGCTTTGGGCCCATCGCCGCTCACCAGCCCTAATGTTGCTTCCGGAATATTGGCTTGCTAATGCTACATTTTAGTACGGCAAGAGAGGACCAGCTATCCGGAGTAACCTCAATGGGATGCTTGGATAGGCCAAACTCGTAGCCTTCGTAGATAATTGGCCCATTACGCAATGGCAAATCAAGTTTGGCATCTTGCTTCTCGACATGGCTGACAAGGACAATAGGGCCATATAGCTGAAGATGCAGATAAATTTCAAGCCTACAAGCCTACGGCCGCTGCTGAACCGCCGAGTAATGACTAGACTTGATGTGGTAATGAGCCAGCGATTTGGTAACTCTTGGGTGCTCGTTGAGTAGGGATTATCAGTAAATCTAAATCACATTCAAGTCTACGTATGTATGAGGGTAGAGATGGGTTATATCATGGATTCACCACCTAATTCTGCTTGGGTCATTACATCATCCATGCCGTCCACTAGTTTTGAAGCTCGCCGCTGTGGTGGATTATCCCTATGGATCTTGGATGCAAGGGAGCATGCAATTCCCGATGCCATGGTCCAGAACGTCCGGTGATGGTCTGTGAAGGGCTTCTGTCACACGACATATTTATGATTGAGCATCCCAATCCTCACAATGACTCGGTAGGTGTGCAAAACAGTGATTCAGACTTCCACACACTTAACATCCGCAATACTCAAAGAGTAGCTGATAAGCCCCTAGGGTACAAGAATACACGGCTCTCGCTGTATTGCTAAGGAGGCACCTCTAGCGGGAAGCGGTCACGGCCAGCATGGCTCAACAGCCAAATACCCTGGTAATGGCTCCGCACTGAAGGGTCCATTTAACCAGTATCTAGCAAGTTTTTTGCTTTAAACCTGCCTACTAGCGGCTGTCCGCTGTAACCATATTATGACAGGTATCCCGTACCCTATCCAAATGACTGATTTCCTTCCATGGTGGACACGGCAAACATGATTTCACAGGTCGGTTTTTACTGGTTCAGGATATAATCGTATCATGCCCCAATACATGCACCGTCCAGAGTCTAAAATAGGGTTTGGTGACTATGCTTGGATGGCTCCCGCCACCAAGCCCTTGCCCAGTCTCTCAGCGATTTCAAGAACTGGGCCGCGCTTCATGCTAGCTTGGCTCCCAGAGGTACAGACCTCAGGCTTGTGTGATTGAAATATGCTGTGTGATAGTGGTAAAGGAGACGCAATGAGTAACAGATCAGACACCTAAAACGATGGATACGGAAAGACTATATATTTCACGGCCTAATTAAGTATGGGGGGTATAGGAATCCGCACTCGACAGATTCACCTATGGAAAATGCGAGTTTTCGGAGATGTGTGTATTCAGATGGCTACGAACCATCCGTATAACGTGAAATAGGCTAGTTGTACCGGAAATGCGCACCTGGTACGCGACGAAGTTTCACTCGGCTTCCACCCGCCTTCATGTCATATTCTGTACACCGAGCGGCATTTATGGGAATTGCGCTTAATTCGGATGCCGCCCAATTGGTGCAATTGATGGGCCAGGTATTTTTGGTCGGTTGGAACCCTCGTTCTGATCGGGATTTTCGAAGCGTCGGTGATCTCGGAAATGGGATTCGACTTCGCCCCTGATGGCTGTCACTGCTAAGGGGATTCAACATGGCCACTATTCGCATCCTACGACCTAGTCGATTCCATGCATGTGCTCAAGTACTTTTGTACTCTATCTATATGCCGCCTCCCCAATGAAACTCCACTTTCGACATTTTTTCCCTGGTAAAACCTTCCTGCCCTATCTTCTTTTTACGAGTACGTATGTGGGTCCAGAGATGCACCATAGCACATTACCAAAGCCTAGGTTTCTAATTGAGCATTTGATAATGACCAGTCTTGCTCTGCTTAAGATTGGCTGCTTAGATGGAACCGATAAAGTCACTTGGCAGTTGGTCGTGATTTTAGAATAATTATTGGCTCAAAGCATTTCGATCGGATACCCAGTGGAATATAGATGTGCAGGGGCTCGAAAATTTTGCTATTTCTCACAAGGCTTGAAGCATTTTTCCATACTCAGCTACAGCATTGATCAATGGCCGTTTTGTTGTTAGCCATGATGTGTAAGTATCCATACCTCTGTGTTAAGGTGGACAATCAAATCACGCGCAGCTGTGTATGAGAGTTGGCGGTTGTTTGAGGGGGCATATATTTTTGGTAATATTCCATGACTTTTATATCCTAGTGAATCGATGAACATGTATTGTGTTGGGTACCAATAGCATACAAAAGATTGTTGAAATTTGGAATGCTTGATCCCTAACCAGTAAGTAGCTGGGTAAATGGCTTAGCTTCAAGCCAAAGTTCTTAATACAAGTGCAACCCCATATCAATGATTACAGACTTTCCAATCATCAATTTGTGGTAATGGCTTCATCTGTTTTTCCAGCTCAATGGGCAAGTAGCCTCTGGAAATAATATGAAGCACCCCTGGCACTACCATTCTCAATGCATAATCAAATCAGAATTCTTTCATTGATGAGCTCATCACTTAAATTGACAGACATCATTATTTTACATCGGAATGTCCTGAATATAGCAAGGTTGCAGCTGGCCTATTATGGAATCACATATGAGTTACCTATGAATTGCCCATTGATATATCTGTAAACCACATTATAGAGTGAGGCCCAGAAAGTCATCAAATTGTATCAGCTGGTTTAAAGAACCCTAAACTCTGCACACTAATTTATGAAGCCATTGTCAAAGCAACCTGATCATCAGCACTGTAAAGTACATCTCACAGTAGATATTATGGTCAATCTTAATAAAACAAATAGCATGGTATAGCTCTTCTACTTCTCCAAAGTACTTCTAACACAGCACAGAGCTTTGCCACAAAAGTTGCAGATAGTAGGAGGACAAGCTCTGTTAGAAATAACTCATTTTGACTGTGAACAATCATATAAGGATACTGATTCATTCACATTGTTTCTCCAGACATGGTATTTCAAATAGCAGGTGGTATAGGGTTGATCTTGACTTCTCTTAGTTTGAGATGACCTGATATGTGGTCACTTCAGAGTAAAGCTACTAAAAGCAGAGGTTTTCATGCAGATATCAAGATATAATGCTGTAATAATAGCTCCATGGTCATATGAATCTAGACTTCCTTAGGTGGTGTATAGTAATAATAGTTCCCTGGTCATATGCTTCTAGACTTCCTTTGGTGGTGTATTAGTATCATGCACACAGTAGATTGCTGCCCACAATAAGCTTGATAAGAAGCAGCAGTAGTATCCCATATGTATCAATACAGTTTCTATATTAATACACTATCTGTATACCCTATGAAAAAATAATTTGGTCCTTCAGGTAGATTAAATACATATTGGCCATCAGGCTCATGCAACAAGGCCATTATAATGCCAGCAGCTTTCAATTCTTTACCCTCTTCACAATCTATTTGTAATACCATGATGATGTTTTGCTGATTTTGATGCCAAATAAAGTAATAAGTTTGAAAGTGCTTTAATGGTCTTTTAATGGGGCTTGTATGACATACAGACAGTTATAATGTGGTCTACATGAGTTTTAGCAGACCTAATAGGCCAACATATGCAAATGCTTTATATGGCAAAAACCTATTGGTGTCCTGACAGCCTTGATGCTGACCTTTGCTGTCATTACCATGGAGGTACAGCAGCTGACATCTAGTCCTGTATAATACTACCATATCAAATGGTATTTCTATTTTCTACCACCTCTTGTGCTATTCATACATTCTGCTGTAGAATTATGTCACTGTATTTGCTTGTCCTCTACTTATTGTAAGAGTCTTAGAGATATTGGAAGTGATCAGGCAAACAAGTAGATTATGTGGTTTTCACTTGATGATTTATTGAAGCAGTATTTATACAAGATATTGGCATAGCAAGCACATAGATTATGCTTAGGCTGGTCCCAAGAACATGTGTGCAAAGCTTAGGGTTGTTTGGAAAACTTTGAGAATTTTCATGTTCTAGGTACCTACACTTTTGAAGAAGATGTTCTAGGTCAATCCTGACAGGGAATTTGAACAGGACTCTATAAGATTTGTTGGTAATGATCAAAGTGACTAAGCTAGGTAAATATTTAGGTGGAATCACAAACTTTTACAATACTCCAACTCAACTAACCCTATGAAAAATAATTTGGTCCCGCAGGTGGATCCAATCCAGATCATCCGTCAAGATCCCATTTAGAGACCATCATAATAACAGCAGCTTGGAAAGAGTGACCTTCCTGACAATCTTATAACAAGATCATGATGGTGTTCTGCAAATTTTACAGCCAAATAAAGGACAAAACTTGACAATTTTTGATTGGTGCTGTGACAATATTTGCATGGTATTGTTGTGGTCTTTCAGCACTCTATCAAATATCAAACATCAAAAATCAAATATCAAACATCAAACATCAAATATTAACATTCAAATTTAAAAACCAAGTTTAAAAATCAAAAACCAAAGTCTAAACGTATATACTTTTGTTAAGACGCCAACTAAGTTGGGCATTGTAGCTCAATAGTTTTCCCTTGACAAGCTTGTGGCTTTATTCCCCATCACTGTAGATTAGAGACAGAACCCCAGTATTCCTAGCAAGCTTTTGCCAGAGGTTATTGCACCCAGTGAAAATCCCACACACAAATCACTTGAAAAGTGTTGGACATATCTCTCTCTTGGACTAATACACCACCACACCGCTGTTACAGGAGCCCATCACAACTACAGTTGAGAGCTAAAACAAGCTGAAAAGAAATATCAGGTTGCCAGAAGAGTGCCAGCAAGGGACAAGCAGGCCAAAACAGATGCGTTGTGGTGGTGCATAGGTCCAAGGGAGAGATACGTCCAACAATTCTCAAGTGTTTTGTATGTGGGGTGTTCACTGGGTGCAATAGCCTCTGGCAAAAGCTTGCTAGGAATACTTGGGTTCTGTCTCTAATCTAATGTGAAGGGGAATAAAGCCACAAGCTTGCCAAGGGAAAACTATTGAGCTACAATCCCCAACTTAGTTGGCGTCTTAACAAAAGTATGTGCTGGGTTCAGCGTCCTTTAAGATGACAATGTACTAAAGCTTCCAAAGTCAAAACAATTGTAAACTCCACCAGCAGGGACTTGATAAGAATGCAGCTGTGGTCAATAGTTACAAAGACAGAAAAGTATCTTTGCCTGTACAAGAACAAACTTGGGAAAGAATCAAATATAATAAAAGATATCTACTCTGAGTATTCCTCACAAGTAGTGCCTCCAAGGTCAGTTGGCTGTCAGCACAGTTTCCTGGGAGTGTCCTGTGGTCTGGGGTTGGAAGTTCAGGTAGCAGTAGGTAGCAGTGATCACACTAATCAACAAGCTGGTATATTGATAAAAGGGATGATGATTTATTGTTGAGGGATAGCCTCCCTTATATACTTTTCTCACTGGCTAAGTGATTACTAATCATGGTGTTCCAGAAGGTTCCAGACATCAATAGAAATCTTAATGACATCAGAATGACCTAAGAATGTTCTAAGCAGGTGCCAGAAGGTTCTAAGAGGCACAGCACATCCAACCAATCAGGAATCAGTATTCTGAAACCTGTGTAACATGGGGATACCATATATGGTATGGAAATACTAGGGATGGTGACACGGGTTGATCATGTGTCATGGGTACTGGCGCAGGTACTTGCCTAATATTGAAGCACTTATAGGTAGTAATCTTACATAAAGTGAGGGGTAACTTATGCCATAAGGTAAGCAGGCGTTATAGTCAACCAGCTTATGGGATAGTACTGATTGGGTAAGACAAATGGGATAAAACTAAAATAAATGTAGCAGAGATATAGGGAAGTGGAAAATGAGGGAATGAGCACATATGTCAGTGGGTATCACTGTCACCCCACTACAGCGTAAGAGCAGAATTTATCCGGGAGAAAATGTAGTTCTTTACAAGAAGCACTCAGACAAAGTAGCAGTGAAAGATTTGGCAGTGATAAAGGAAAAGGTAAAGGGAAAAACATCTACCCAAGCCTGAGAGAGGGAGGCATGCAAAAAAACTGCAGTTCTTGCTAATTAACACCGCAAGCTAGGAACATACTGAATCCCATCTTAGCCAGGATAATTTACCAACAAGAAAACAGATGTTTTCACAAGAGTTGGAAGCACAGCCAGTTGACCTACACTCCAGCAAGGTAGATGAGCCTGCTGAAAAAGGCAATTTGTCTACCATGGCCTCCACAGCCTCCAAAGCCTCCATTGTTGACAGAGTGGAGATCCCACTGACAGACAAGGCTACAACGTCAAGAACTCAAAAGACTATCACAATGCCTCCAGTGGAGTTTTGGAACATCAATAGGCACACAAAGAGGTTGCTGCACATCTTCAAGAGTAGTGCTCAAAGAATGCACTGGAATATTGCAAGGATATATTGCAAAGACTGGCAGATGAGGAGCTAGACCTTGCAGTGCTGGCTAAAGACCAGGATGTGTGGGAACCAGCGAATGCACAGTGGCATAAAGCTGTTGGGTTCCCACCAAAGTTGTGGGACCAGAGCATTACAGCAGAAATACTTATTGAGTGGGGGATTTTAATGGAGTTACTTGTTAAGTGCGGGGTTGGGCTTAATGTTAGTGTAGGGTATAGAGACTTGCATAGGCCAATACAATTGGCATTGAGGTACAATTGAAGGTTCAATGGAAATAAATCAATTTGTATGCATAAAAAGTAAGAGAAACAGTTGAGACAGGAAGTAAGGAGTGTGAAAAAGAGGCAATAGCCAATCAATTCACATAAACATAGGAGGCAATAGAGTGTCCAGGATCAGAAAGTGAGCAAATTGGCAGGGAACCAATCAAAAGCCACTTATACATTGTTGTGATGAAAAATTTTGACAAAGTTTTTTGTGAAATCTGGGGTGAGATTATTTTTCAATGGTCTCTGGATGGTGTCCTGACAAGATCAGTATCTCTTAGTCATGGGACATTAACTTTGTGACCACCTTTTGACAGGATAATCCCAATAATTTTGCATAGGGTAAATGTTCATACTAACTAGTCCTCATTGTGACCAAAGATTTTCAAATTTGTTTGTGGCTAATGGTTTAGTAAAGATACTTGCAGTCATTCCATTTGTAGAGCAGTAAACCAAGTAACTAAGTTATTCCTCATAGCTTCACATATGAAATGATGTCTAGTATCTATGTGCTTAGTGCTTGCATGCAAAGTTTGACTTCTACCTAATCTTATACATCAATGATTATTTTAAAAGAAAGCAATAGGCGCTTTTTGACATAACCTTCAATCTTTAAATAGGCTTCTTAACCATTTTGCCTCTTTTTAGCTTCACAGGCAGTTGTATACTCTGCTTCTGTGGCTGAAAGTGCTGCAGTTGCTTGCATTCTTGAATTCTGTGGAATTACTCCTTAATAGTAAACAAAGTTGTATCCTGTGGTAAATGTCCTGTCTTCTAAATCTTACCCCCAAGCAGCATCAAGGTATCCTACAAAACCCTGTTCTGAATCCTTATAGGTGCACCTTAAGCAGAAAGCAGCTGTTCTTTTTAGGTATCTAAAATCTACTTAAGTGCTGCAACACAATCAGATCCATAGCTCTGATTATGCTTGCTGACAGCTCCCACTAAATATAAGATATCTGGGTGTGTTGCAAGCATGCTATATATCAGACTGTTAACCATATCAATATGGATATTCTGAGTTTTCAATTGGAAATAAGCTCTCTTGTCTTGGCTGAGTAATTACAA
Source organism: Basidiobolus meristosporus CBS 931.73 (assembly GCA_002104905.1). Classification (NCBI taxonomy): domain Eukaryota; kingdom Fungi; phylum Basidiobolomycota; class Basidiobolomycetes; order Basidiobolales; family Basidiobolaceae; genus Basidiobolus; species Basidiobolus meristosporus. Next base: position 90,138 of record MCFE01000124.1, on the reverse strand, counting down.
TATTAAGATTTTCTCCATTGAGTTAGCTGTTGCCTTGCAGTCTTCAGTTTGGTACTTCTTAAGTATGTTGTCAATTCACTCAGACTAGTGTAGGACAATATACTGGGTGTTGTGCATCAACATTTAAAACCTGGCCAATTTCACTCCATTAGAAAATCTAGTACCCTAACTGATTTTCCCTAACCCAAACATAACTAATCCCTATTATGGTTTATTTTTTCACTTCTCAGAATCTATATTTAGTAGTCACACCTGATGAATTTCATATGGTCATTATGTCATCAACTGTTCTGCTAAGCCTTTCCAAGTGATTAGTCATCTGAGATTTATCCAATCACTTAGCAGTTGCCAATACATCAGCTGATTAATGAGGCAATTTTTCATTTATTTTATGCACCTATCAACACCCCAACAGATTTCAATTAGTCCAGTCTCTTAGCGCTTACTAATGCAGCTCAATCAGAAAAGTATAAATAAAGTTTATTGACCTTTTGGTTTAGTGTGTGTCTCAGCAAAATTAAGAATTCAACAAATCCATTCTAGTTTCTACCCAAGTTTAGCATATCTAGCACTCTCAAGACCACCAAGCCTAGCCTGCATAGCAAGCCTACTCTGTTGCCTTTATACCCCAACTCAGCAATATATAAGACCAATATTAGACCTGAACCTCTCTGCTAATATTTCTGGCACTCTTGACTTTTTAAGATTCTGCACTTAGTTGTCACTTAGGTTCAGTTAACTCATTCAAGAGTTTTATTACACTTTTCTCTTGGATACAACACTGGGTACTTCTGTTTATGAAGAGCTCAAACCTTAAGTAGCAACAAAATTTTGACTGCTTTCCAGGCAGTTTCTTGACATAAATATGCACCCAAATATTTTTAGATGCTATGCACTTGGTTGTTATCTACATCATGCCTCAAATGAGGTAGAGGCATAAAGTATACTGCTATAACCACTATTTTGAGACTTACAGCTAATGCAACTGATACTGCTCATAATTCAGAGGATAATTTTTGATCATGGATCATAGATCTTGCTATATCAGCTCCTGATCTGTTTAATACTCTGATATTCCATTTTACTGTATGGAGTATGCTACAAAAGTCTCTTGTTTTATCCTAGGAATTTTGCAGAGGTGGATGACAAGTTTTGATGTAAATTAGACTTGTTCCATTGTACCATGCCAGGGTGTGCGGCCAATCCGTGGTTGTAAAGAACAAATGGGAGCAATATTATAGCTACCAGAAGGCAGGATTGTTCTTGGACAATTTTGCACTATGTGGGACAATCTTGCACACTATGGCACAATCTGACAAAATGAGGTTGGTTTGGATGATTGCACCAACTTGTAATGTTTGCATCACGTGCACAATCAGATACTGCTATTATGGCAGGTAAAATCCGGTATTTGGATATGTTCCTTTAATGTAAATGGAATTAAATGTGTATCACACTATAAACTATACTGATACTTACCGTTTTGGTTACCATCACTCCAATTGGACAGTATATCAGTGGTTAATTGGTCCATAAGTATCCTGAAGCTGGCAGCCCCCAATTGGCTCATTGCCTACTAAACAAGCTACCTGATCTGCCATTAAATATCCCATTTTGCCCATTGAGTAAGTAAATCCCTGATCCTAGTGATTGGACATGGTGTCATAGCTAGCACACAAGCAATTGGGTAGGTGCAAAACAGATCCAATAGCTGCACTGGTATTACAGATGATGTATATATATGCAGGGTGTTTATTTATAGGGGTTCTGTCTCAAATGTGAGATGACCTTGATATTACTTATGTCAAAAATTTGATGATCACTGATTTGTAATGGCTTGATTTGGATTGCAAAAAAAATGGGATGACGGGATCTTTACAAATAATAGCAATTCAAAGCAATTGCATCATCTTCTACTGGGTTTTTTTCTCACAGGGATCACTACTGAAGCATTTGGTAGTGACTCACTTTGCACACCTATACTACTTCCTGGCTGACTATCATCTTGGCTACTTGTGTATTTGTAGCCAGTATTTTGCCTCCTAGTTGATGAGTGCAATGCTGCAGCTTGGCTGCGCTGAATTGCTCTGATTGAACCAACTGAACTGGCCTGGAGTGCCACGTGCTGACATGTTCTTTTACTTGCCAAGGGCTCCAGTGGTTGAGGCACTTCATGTTGGTCATCATCAGTCAGTTCACCGGAAGTAACTTGCTGATGGTCAGGCAAAAAGGCATGCGCAGGCGTGACTTGAAGTGTTGAGATGGCCCTTGGCTAAGTTTGATGTGATGCTGCATGTTGATGTGACTTGGTCTGCTCCAATGGACTTGTGCCTAAATGAGCAGTTTGGCAAGTTCAGGTAGTTTTGCTCTAAAGCGCGCGCATAGACTCAATATGGGGTGTTCTGGTAAATGGTGATTGTGTAGTCTGGACTGATGTGGGCTGGCACACTGAGGTTGCAACAGATGGTAAGGAATCCAGCAAGGCATACTGGTGCAATCTAGACAATGTTGCTTGCGGTCTGTATTCTTCCTCCTGAGGCTCACCATCTAATTCTTCAAGGTATTCACTTACCCTCTGTCTGATACTTTGAAGCTGTTGCCTGGATGAGTCCTGTGTATATTGCTCTTGGAAGCCACTTAGCTCTACTAATATATCACATAGTACATTTGTCATTTGAGGTAAAAGCTCATTCTAAATCTCTTTGGTTCTCAAAGTTGAGGCACAAACAGATGCGTCCAGCCTGTACTGTGCAAATTGCATACAAAATTGTTCCTGTGTGGCTTCTTCATCAAATCCCCTCACTTTCAGCTCATTCTTGACTTCAATACTTGTCTTGTTATATATCTTCTTACATACATTGGCTGGCATCTTGATGTAGAACTCATGCCACAGGTTTCTACTCAAATTCTTCCATCTTTGTTGACTCTCTGTGGTATCTAGTTCTGCTTGATTAATCAGTAGTGCCCAAATATCTGTATGAAGGCTCATCATAGACACTTGGGCCATACTAAAATCATTTGGCAAGAACTCAAACAAATCCAATATTGACTTTTCTGGTCCAGACCATGCTTGTGAGCTGGGGGATGGGTTTTGTCTGGGTTGTACTAAAGATGAGTTGAGACTTGGTATGGGGGCCATAGCAATGGATTTGGATACTTATACAGCAGTATATTGGCATCAACCTGGTCTTATATGAAATATGTATGAAAACAAATGTGATTGTTGAATTTTCCATATATTATGCATCATGCATCTTGGATTTCATTGACACGGATCAGATCACATCAATTGCAGATTTCCTATTTGATTATAGATCTATGAGTAAAGCATCAATAAAAGTACTAAGGCATTATTTGCGGATGATTTTTGCAACATAATGATGGGATACATGGCAATTGATGGAGATTTAATTATAATGCATTCAAAATCAGATAAATAATGCAGATTGTGCCAAATCAATTCAAACCGCCTCCATACAATCATCCACCAATTTTAATATGACTTACTCATCTGAACGGTCTTTTCTCATCAATCCCATCACTACCACTGGATTTCCTTTTGACACACTAGAGGAGATCTATTCCAAGTACTGTGGACCACCTACCCCAATCTACTAAAGGAAATCTTTTGTTGGGCTTCTCTGCTATTACAAGAACTATTGCCCTACAAGATTTCATCCCATCATCTATGGCAACAAAAGTCCTAGAAGCTTTCATTCCCAGCTGACAGCAAAGGAAAACCACCTTGCAGAGTGTATGAATGACTTAGAGCACGCTTGGAATACTAGGTTCAGAAGCTCCAATAGACTTCCATATCCCAGAGTGTTCAGCAACAGGTTCCATATCAGGAGTATCTTAGATACCATCCCAGTCAGGATTAACAGCCCTTCCAGAGGGCAGAGGCACTTTTATTCTGGCAAGTACAAGGCACACTGTGTGAAGTTTCAAGCACTGTCTGACATTGAGGGTAACATCATCTGGTTTAGTGGGCCATTTGCTGGAAGTAGGCATGAAAAGCACTCTGGGTAGTGAATAGACTTGTTCCATTGTACTGTGCCAGGGCGCGTGGCGCAATCTGCGGTTGCAAAGAACAATTGGGCGCAATATTATAGCTACCAGAAGGCAGGATTGTTCTTGGACGATTTTGCACTATGCGGGACAATCTCGCACACTATGGCACAATCTGACACGATGAGGTTGGCGCGGATGATTGCGCCAACTTGTAATGTTTGCATCACGTGCGCAATTGGATACCGCTATAATGGCAGGTAAAATCCGGTATTTGGATATGATTCTTTAATGTAAATGGAAATAAATGTGTATCACACTGTAAACAACACTGATACTTACCATTTTGGTTACCCTCACTCCAATTGGACGGTATCTCAGTGGTTAATTGGTCCAAAAGTATCCTGAAGCTGCCAGCCCCCAATTGGCTCATTGACTACTGTAAAAGCTATCTGATTTGCCATTAAATCTCCCATTTTGCCAATTGAGCAAGTAAATCCCTGATCCTAGTGATTGGACAAGGTGTCATAGCTAGCACTCAAGCGATTGTGTAGGTGCAAATCAGATCCAATAGCTGCACTGGTAGTACAGATGACATATATATATGCAGGGTGTTTATTTATAGGGGTTCTGTCTCAAATGTGAGACAACCTTGATATTACTTATATCAAAAATTTGATGATCACTGATTTGCGATGGCTTCATTTGGATCTCAAAAAAAAAGGGTTGTTGGGATCATTACAAATTTGAGCAATTCAAAGCAATCGCATCATCTTCTCCTGGGTTTTTTTCTCACAGGGATTACTACTGAAGCATTTGCTAGTGACTCACTTTGCACACCTATACTACTTCCTGGCTGACTATCATCTTGGCTACTTGTGTATTTGTAGTCAGTATTTTGCCTCCTAGTTGATGAGTGCAATGCTGCAGCTTGGCCGCGCTGAATTGCTCCGACTGAACCAACTGAACCGGCCTGTAGTGCCACGTGCTGACGTGTTCTTTTACTTGCCAAGGGCTCCGGTGGTTGAGGCACCACATGTTGGCCATCATCAGTCAGTTCACCAGAAGTAACTCGCTGATGGTCAGGCAAGACGGCACGTGCAGGCGCGCCTTGACGCATTGAGATGGCCCTTGGCTGAGTTTGATGTGATGCCGCATGTTGACGCAACTTGGTCCGCTCCAATGGACTCGTGTCTAAATGAGCAGTTTGGCAAGTTCTCGTAGTTTTGCTCTGAAGCGCACGCGTTGACCCGACACGCGTTGACTCAATGCGCGTTGACTTGACGCGGGGCGTTCTGGTAAAGGGTGTTGGCGTACTCTGGACTGATGTGCACCGGCGCGCTGTGGTTGCAAGAGATGGTAGGGAATCCAGCAAGGCGTGCTGGTGCAATCTGGACGATGTTGCTTGCGGTCTGTATTCTTCCTCCTGAAGCTCACCATCTGATTCCTCAAGGTATTCACTTACCCTCTGTCTGATACTTTGGAGCTGTTGCCTGGATGAGTCCTGTGTATATTGCTCTTGGAAGCCACTTAGCTCTACTAATATATCACGTAGTACATTAGTCATTTGAGGCAAAAACTCATTCAAAATCTCTTTGGTTCCCAACGTTGAGGCACAAACGGATGCGTCCGGCCTGTACTGTGCAAATTGCGCGCAAAATTGTTCCTGCGCGGCTTCTTTGTCAAATCCCCTCACTCTCAGCTCATTCTTGATTTCAATACTTGTCTTGTTATATATATTTTTACATACATTGGCTGGCATCTTGATGTAGAACTCATGCCACAGCTTTCTACTCAAATTCTTCCATCTTTGTCAACTCTCTGAGGTATCTAGTTCTGCTAGATTAATCAGTAGTGCCCAAATATCTGTATGAAGGCTCATCATAGACACTTGGGCCATACTAAAATCATTTGGCGTGAACTTGAACAGATCCAACATCGACTTTTTTGGTCCGGACCGTGCTGGTGAGCTGGGGGATGGGTTTTGTCTGGGTTGTACTAAAGATGAGTTGAGGCTTGGTATGGGGATCATAGCAATGGATTTGGATACTTATACAGCAGTATATTGGCATCAACCTGGTCTTATATGAAATATATATGAAAACTAAAGTGATTGTTGAATTTTACATATATTATGCATGATGCATCTTGGATAGTGCCAGATAGTGCCGTAGGGTGCCAGATCGATCCGGCACTATAAACAGGCTGGCACTATGTGGCACTATCCAATGGAACAAGTCTAATCATCAAGAATTCAGTAGAGGGGAGAAGTGTATGGCAGACTTAGCCTATATAGGAGAGGATTGTCACAGATTAGGATGTGTTACAGCTTATAGGAAGCCAAGGAATGGTGCGCTTGGCAGGAAGCAGAAGCTCTACAATGAGATATTTAATCATTTCAGAGTGAGGGTAGAGCATGTGGGTTATTACTGACTGTACTTGATGAGTGGGAGAGCTTGTAGGTCAAGTCAGTACCACTTGGTTCAGAGTAGCTTCCAATAGAAGGTAGCAAGGTAATAAATGCTTGTGTTTATTTTGTCCAAATCCTCTGTTTCCTCACTTGGTTCAATTGGGTAGATATATATATCACTTGGGGGCTTAGATAATAGACAATGTGTTATAAAATAGGGGTGTGAACACCTTCCTGTTATGGTAAGTATTCACACTAGATAAGGGCAGGGATAGGAGGGAGGGTGCGTGGGGGAATCATAGGGAGGATACTGGGGGACTTTGGGTAGGACTCTGGGGAGAACTATTGGGCAAAGAGTGGGTACTGCATTTAGTACTCACGTATCCCAGGGGTTAAGAGGGAGCCTTGTCCTCAAAGTTCTTTTGACTAACTTGCTTCTCCAGGGTCAATTTTGCTCACAGAGCATAGGGAGTCACCATAGTACCATTGCTGGTTGTCACTTGCAAGGGGGTTGCAGGCAAATACCTGATACCACTTGGTGGCAGAGTGGGGTGCGGCTTGCATTGCTTGAGGGATGTTTTCCACAGAGCCAAATAGTTGGCAAACCATAGGGTTCTGGGTAAGTTCCTCAGGAGGGTTGGAGAACAAGAAAAGGTGCAATAGCACAATAAAGTCTTGCTTCTTTATCTTGCAAACATTGTCAGGGCTTGTCCTTTTTGTGTTCAATATGACTGCAAGGGACCTTTTGAAGAGGGCGTACACTTGGTTGGCAGTCACCTGTTGTTGGTAACAAGTTTTTGCTTCTTCCAAGACGTATTATAGTTCTTCTGTAGAAACTGTGGCGCAATTGAGGCGCTTTTGTACTTGCCTCATGGTTTCTACAGAGTCTGCGGCAGTTTCTTTGGCTTCTTGGAGTTGGACTTTATACTGGTTCCTGAGTTGTCCTATGGTAAGCCACTGTAATAGTTGTAACACAGCAACTTGGGGGATTGCATGGGTTAACCGGCTGGTGTATTTAATCCATTTGAATATCTTCTCTACAATGGTTCCTTCTTGGAAATTGGTTTGAGATGTTTGCAAATTTCTTGGAGGAGTCCTTCAATTGGGAGTTCTACTACTGGTGCTCTTGCGGCTTTTACCAGGTATTTGTATACCTCAACAACTGTGGTACCTATCAATGGCAAGTATGCAACAACACAGGGGGGCTCTCAAGGTCTTGTGAGGGCGCAACAGTTGATTCCTTGTGTCTTCTGTCTGACCGTGTCCAGTATGGATATGGGAATCAGTGCGGCATCCTTCTTGTTAATGATCAAGGAACTTCCTCTTAGGTGGTACACGGTCTTCTTGGGTAGTATCTCCATGCTTTATATTGGTGTGGGTAACTTGTCTTGTCCCTCTCTGATTGTGTCTTGTATCAACATGTCTGCTCCGGCAAACAACTCTTCATAGGTGACTCTTGTCGCACATAACACTTGTACCATATCTCACAACACTTGCAGGTTGGTTTTGTTGTTGATATCATCTTGGTTCTTGCTGGTGGGAGGGGTATTGCCATTTTGGGTGAACTGTTTCCTTTGGCACTTTCCATATGCATTCTATTGTTCTCCCCTTTGGGCAAACTTCCTTGTGCATATCATTTGTGCCTATATTGACTAAAATCTCCTCCAATAAACTTTGCATGTATCCTGTGTCTTCCTCTATCCTTGTCCTGATAATTGTTTAATCACACTTTGGTTTCAGTGATGATTGGTGGCTCATTGTGAAACGGTTTCAGATGGGCTGGCACTACGTTGCTGATTGTCTTGTTATTCAGGGTAATGGTGTACTTTGGCCCATGGTCCAAGCTAATGACAGTGCAAGGGCCAATCCATTGGGGTGTAAATTGTGGGCAAAACTTGAGGCCTGCAATGGTTTGATTGTACAACACTTTATTATCTGGTTTCCACTTTTGTCCCGTTAGTTTCTCATTTTTGGGTAGGGGGGAAGGTGCTTGTTGACATTTTTGAATACTTTTATGTATAGGTGGGCAATATGATGTATCAACCTTTCTACATAGTTGTTATGTGTTGTCGAGGGGACACCTTCCATTGTCAATCCAGCTTCTTCACGCCACTTGGGCCTTTGTCAATACAGAACTTTGTACAGGGAGAAACCTGTTGTTTTATTTGGTATTGAATGCATTGCTAGGAGTGTCAGTGGGAGTAGCTTGGCCTATGATTGGGGTAGTTCCCAGTGGAGCTTCTCTAGTATATGGCAACACGTCTGGTTCATCCTCTTGGTTAATCTGTTGGTCTGGGGGTGATATGCGGCCGTGAAGACCAGTTTCATGCCCATCATTTTGCACAAGTGGGCCACGGTGTTGTTCAGGAAGGAGCCACCATTGTTGGACAGGATTATCTGAGGATATCCATGCCAGCAGATGAGATGTTCTAGAATGAATTGGGCGGTGGTCTTCTGGTCTTTATTTTGGACGGCTTGGGCTTCTACCCACTTTGAGAAATAATTGGTAGCAATTATTATGTATTGTTCTCCTTTCTTTGTTTTCATAAAGGGCCCAACAAAGTCAATCCCTACCTAATAGAAGGGTAGGTCAAGCGGTATTGGTGTGGTTGTCCCTATCTTTTGACTTTGGTTAAATCTTTTGCAGGTGGAGCATCTTTGTAGCGTATTCACAACATTGGTCATCATTTTTTTCCAATAAAATGTCTTTCTTAACATCTTGTATGTTGTTAGAGGTTTAGTGTGTCCTAATGACATATGTCTTTCTTGTATGATATCTTTGCAGGCAGTTATTGGGGGTACCTCAACTCTGAACTGTCCTTGGAGGAGCCATAATTGGTTTTCTTGTACTTTGTACTGACACCATATCTTTCAAAAGTCTCTCTTCTGCTTGTTTGTAACAATGTGTTTTGGATACTTCCCTCTTTGTTTAAAGCAGATTATGTCTTTGTAGTCCTTGCTGACATGCTGTGGTGGTGTATAGGTCCATGGGAGAGATACGTCCAACACTTCTCAAGTGTTTTGTGTGTGGGGTGTTCACTGGGTGCAATAACCTCTGGCAAAAGCTTGCTAGGAATACTTGGGTTCTGTTTCTAATCTAATGTGAAGGAAGATAAAGCCACAAGCTTGTCAAGGGAAAACTATTGAGCTACAATCCCCAACTTAATTGGCATCTTAACAAAAGTATGTGCTAGGTTCAGCGTCCTCTGAGATGACAATGTACTAAAGCTTCCAAAGTCAAAACAACTGTAAACTCCACCAGCAGGGACTTGATAAGAATGCAGCTGTGGTCAATAGTTACAAAGACAGAAAAGTATCTTTGCCTGTACAAGAACAAACTTGGGAAAGAATCAAATATAATAAAAGATACCTACTCTGAGTATTCCTCACAAGTAGTGCCTCTAAGGTCAGTTGGCTGTCAGCGTGGTTTCCTGGGAGTGTCCTGTGGTCTAGGGTTGGAAGTTCAGGTAGCAGCAGGTAGCAGTGATCACACTAATCAACAAGCTGGTATATTGATAAAAGGGATGATGATTTATTGTTGAGGGATAGCCTCCCTTATATACTTTTCTCACTGGCTAAGTGATTACTAATCATGGTGTTCCAGAAGGTTCCAGACATCAATAGAACTCTTGATGACATCAGAATGACCTAAGAATGTTCTAAGTATATGCCAGTGTAGTGGGGTCATAGTGACACCCAAAGGCTGGTGTGCTCATTCCCTTACACTCACTTCCCTAAAAAAGATTACCCCCCCTATATTAGTATCATCCCAAATTGCAATATCTTCTATCTGTCTATATGATTACTAATGTGACCTGGCAAACTATTTGTCACTATTAACCCATTGCACAAGTTATCCTATTCCTTGCCAAGATGCCAAGAAAAGATATGTACCATATAAGGCAAGTACCCCCAACAGTGCCTATGTCATGTGACTTCCTTGGTTTCATAACCTTGCTATCCCACCACCATATGAGGTAACTACATGACACAAAGGTTTCATATTACCACTAGCTGATTGACTAGGTACTACTGTGTCTCATGGAACAATTTGCCAAGAATTTGGGCTGTTTTTAGTGTACAGTGACATGATTGGCTCTTTACCAACTTCTGGAAACTTCTGGAAAGTATTTTCTAGCAAGAATCTGAGCAGCAAAAAGGTATTTAAGGGAGGCTATCCCTTACAAATAAATCATCCCTCTTCCAATATTCCAACTTATTGATTAGTGAGATCACTGCTGCCTATTAACACTACTTTCTGACTCAGACCTGACAATGACCCCAGGAAACTGCGCTGACAGCCAACTGACCTTGGAGGCACTACTTGTGAGGAGTACTCAGGGTAAGTATCTTTTATTATGTTTGATTGTTTTCCCAAGTTTGTTCCTGTATAGGCAAAGATACTTTTCAGTCTTTGTAACTATTGGTCAAAGCTGCATTATTATCAGGTCCCCATTGGTGGTGTTTACAGTTGTTTTGACTTTGGAAGCTTTAGTACACTGTCATCTCAAAGGACGTTGAAGCCAGTATAAACTTTTGTTAAGATGCCAACTAAGTTGGGGATTATAGCTCAATAGTTTTCCCTTAACAAGCTTGTGGCTTTATTCCCCTTCACATTAGATTAGATAAAAGACCCAGTATTCCTAGCAAGCTTTTGCCAGAGGTTATTGCACCCAGTGAACACCCCACACACATACACACTTGAGAAGTGTTGGCCATATTTTGCCCTTCTGACTTATACACTATCACACCAGAAGGTTCCAAGAGGCACAGAATATCCAACCAATCAGAGATTGGTACTATGAAACCTGTGTAACATAGGGATACCATATATGATGCAAAAATGGCAGCAATGGTGATACAGACTAGTCATGTGCCACTGGTACTGGCATGGGTACTTACCTGATATAGAAGCATTCATAGCTAGTGATCTTGTATAAAGTGAGGGATAACTTATGCACTAAGGCAAGCAGCTGTGATAGTCAGCCAGCTTATGGGATAGTACTGATTGGTCACTCTTGTACCAACATTATCTTGCCAGCCTGTTGTTACTTCTATGTTGGCACCTGGCTGTCTTTGCCACCTTGCACAAACTGAGTCCAGTGAGCTTGAGATGCCTTTAGGCTCACCTCAGCCTTCTGAATATGGCATGCAGAGTAATAGCTCTTATAAAGAAGGTTCACTGATGGATTTTGAGCCTATCTCCCCTAACTACAGTACCATATATGAGCCCAGTCAAATCCCTATATGCAATGAGACAACACCCATTGAAACAAATGCCAAGGATACTTTATGGAGCCAAGAGAGCCCAGTGATTCATCTACTGGTAAATGATATAATGTTGTGGCTAGAGAAGTGGTGTATTTCCACTAATATCAGTAATGGGGGCTTTGAGGATTTATTACTACTTTTTGCCAAAATCATACCAGGATGTAACTTACCATGTAAATGGTACAAGTGAACAACCGTCATGCGGCTGGCAACATATGATCCAGAGACTCTCCTGATTCCAGCATGTGATAACAGTTGCATGGCATTCACATCTGAAAATGCTACTATTGCAATGTGCCCAAACTATCAGGAATCTACCACCGTTGAGGGAAAACATTGATTATGCTCTGGATATATTTCAGTCATACCCCATCTGAGGACTCTGATGCAGTCCAACAAATATTGAAAAGCTATACAGTATTGCACTCAGCAGCAATCAAGCGCAAATATATCCCATATGTTTAGTGCAAACATTACAAACAGCTAAGAAGCAAGGGCTACCTTGAAGGTATGTATGACTATGCCTTTGCTTTATCACTTGATGGATTTTCATTAAACAAGTACTCTACCAGCAAATCTTGCTAGCCACTGATACCCATCAATCTGAATCTGCCACCCATCTTAGGGTAGCAGAGCAATAATCTGATGGTAGTCCCACTGGTATCTGGGCCTAAATCACCATCTAGCCTGGCTAGCTACCTGTATCCATTGCTGGATGAATTTTGTATGCTTTCCAGCAGGATAACAGTAAATGGCCGTCATGTAAAAGCGCATATTATTATCTGCATTGGACATATCCCAGCCATCAGCAAGATAGCAGGTTTTTCCAGGAACAATGGATGGTATTGCTGATGAATGTGTGAGATCCAGGGGCCTTTCTTCTCAACTCACACACATAATTATTACCCAAACACCAGCACTAAGCACATCATCTTTCCACAGAGAGAACCTACATAGGTTAGCATGCAATTGCAGCAAAGTTGGCAAGCTACAAGCCATTGGTTGCAATATGGAATAAATAGGAAACTAGAGAGACTTAAGATGGAGGGTATCTGTTGGAGCAAAAACTTTCCACTGGGAGCAATGCATTTGCTTTTCAACAATATCCCCATAATGATGACCAGGTTGTGCATGGGTCATTTCTAGCAAAATGAGCCCTTTGAGCTACTGGAGAAATTTGTAAAAATTGGCAAGATATTACAGAGTTTCTGCTACCCCAAGTACTTCTCACAAGCTCCAATTAATATTCATACGCATATGCAACAATACAAATGCAAAGACTGGATGAACTGGATATGTATTTATTCAAGTGGCATTCTGAAGCCATTCCTACCAAGAGTACATTGGAAGCATTGGGAGTCATATGTGGACAATGTAGGAGTATTTGTTTACAAGCAGATCTCCAATGTTAGCTTGACAAGTCTACAGCTGTTGTACAAAGAGTTTGTGATGGGATTTGAGCGGCTATACTACAAACATAAAGCTGAACCTGTTGATCTCTGCCACTACTGCATCTTGCATAGTGTGTGGAGAATATTGGGCCTTACTTCACCACTTGGAAGTTTCCTATGGAGTGGATGTGTGGGGAGATAGGAAGACAAGTCAAGTTGCAGGTACTACCATATCCCAATCTCATCAGTAATATTACCTTCAAGTCTGTCATGGATGTGATGATTTGGCACATGGAGGACAGCCAGGAATAGTTAGAAAATACTGAGGACAAATGTGCACATAGAGACACCTATGCCTATGACATTAAGAAGCTAAGCAGCCCCAAACATGGGTTATCAATTAATTAATGCAAAGGTAGGTTGGTTGCAACAAGCAACTAATTTTTATCAGGAAAACTCAACTAGGGTATGCTGGATTTCTCATGGTCACAAGCCAACTTCTACACCATTCAATACAGAATTCACAAAAACAAAAGCCTGAGCACATGTATAAGGGGGACTAGAATCTAGCAGGGAGAAGGAACATATTGGCTAAATACCAAAAAGCTCTTTGCAGATATTTGGGAGGTATTTGTGGCAGAAGTGGCAACAACTAAGCATATGTTTGCAAGATGTGTATGTAATCAGCAGTACAAGGTATAACGCAACTTTACAATTGTCACACTAAAAGCTGTAAAGTTGAGGTGATAAAAGTATGTCAGTTGCAGCAGGTGTGCACATTTGTAGAGGTAAGTAAGTAGGAGGCCATAGTTTTTTTGATTTGAACTATATGTGGGATACCCAAGGTAACTGTTGATAAGCAAATACAGCGGGGGAGCATGGTGGCCCAGAATGAAACAAGATATTGAGAGGATAGTGAAAACATGCCTAAACTGCCAAGTCAATCAAGGCTGGCCACAAAGAATTGCCAAACTCTTCCCTTTAGGGCCTGTAAGACCATTTGAAAGATGGGGAATTGGCTTTATTGGAAGACTGCCAACCACCAGGAAATGCAACCATTGGATCCTAGTAGCAATTGACCATGCCACTAAATGGCCAGTTGCTAAAGCTGTACCAATAGCCAGTGAACAAGAAGGTGCAAGTTTCATTTACCATGAGATCCTGATGAAGTTTGGATGCCCTGTGGAGATCTTATCTAATGGAGGAGCAAACTTCATGGCATAGACATTAGAGGCTTACCTGGAAATGCAGCAGATCAGACACTTGAAAACCTTGGCATATTACCCCATAACTAATGGAGTCACTGAGCAGTTTAATGGATTATTTGGAACAATGCAGACCAAGTATGCAAATAGAGTTGTCAGAAGATGGGATGAGTATACAGACCAAGCACTCTTTGCATGCAGAGTCAGAGTACACAACACCACCCAGCAATCATCATTTTACTTAGTGTATGGATGTGTACCAAGGATTCAAGGAGATCTCACACAACCAAAGCTTACAGACACCTTAGAAGATGAACTCAGTCACCCAAGTAGACACCAGCAACTGGAACAAAGATGTCAAGAGGCAAAGACCAAAGTATCTCAAAGTGCAGAAAAGATGAAGCAGATATTTGATAAGACTATAGCACCAGAAGCATTGACAGTTGGGAACTTTGTATTGCTAAGAAACAACACTTGAAAGAAGTTTGAGCCACAATGGACGGAACCATTCAAGATCATCAGAGAATGTCCATTTGCAACTTACCAACTAGTAGACAAACAAGGCAATATCCGGGAAGACTTAGTGCGTAGCAACAGACTCAAGCTTGCAAGACTTGCTGATAATACTGAACCATCAAGATATTGGTATCACAAGAAAAGAGATTCAGGAGAACCCCCTCAACTTTAGTAGGGGAAATGTCATGATCTGCTGCTTGAATGTTTAAGTTAGTTCAGTTTTTAGTCAAATCAATTAGTATATGTTTAGGTTATCAGTATATTAGTATTATCTATCAAATCAGTAGCATTAGTCAGCAAATGAATCAGCAGATCCTTATCAGACAGAAAAAGATTTATTAAGTAGGATCTTATGGGGTGATGATGATGCAATTGAATGAGTCAACAGCTACAACCTACATTAGGAAATACAATTAGGCAGCAATTGATCTGGCAAAATGTATATAAGGAGCTGCTGGAACCTCAATAAAATCAGTTCAAGTTTTAGTGAATACAATACTAGCTAAACTCCGTATTCCTCTACAACTCTTGTACCAAGACTTGTAACAGTACCACATTTTACCTACCACAACAATGGCATCCAATTGCGCATATGATCCAAACACCACAAGCTGGCACAATACCTTGTGCCAACCTCATTGTGCCCAATTGTGCCATAGTGTGAAAGATTGTCCAACACAGTGCAAAATTGTTGAAGAGTAATCCTGCCTTCTGGTAGCTACGGTACTGTGCCCAATCACTTTTTGCAACAGCCAATTGAGCTGGGCTCCCTGGCAGAGTATAACAGAACAAATTTACAAAGGTCTAATTGGGTGATGAAGATGCAATAAAATGCGCTATCATCATCATCCTACATTGAAAAATACCAACAGTCAGCAATCAATCTGGCAAGATGCATATAAGGGGCTGCTGAAACTCAATAAAGATTGGTGCAGTTTCAGTTATCACAATACTAGCAAAGCTTGCAATTTCCTATACAACTTGTATATAAGACATGTAACATTGGTAGTAGCAATAATCTAACACTTTCCTAATGAAGCAAGAAGAAGCCCTCCTGAAGATATCAGAAAATCAAGAATGGAAGAATGCAATGCTGCCAATCTTGGTCCAATAGGAACAGTTACTTCAGATTCTCAGCAATAAGGAATAGCTACCATGGTCCACAACAAGCAAAGCCCTGTCAAGAGCAACTCTAGTGTGAAGGTTGACTACAACCATAATGGAGTTTACCAACACCTTGGAATTGTTGCAATTTAAGAAGTGATTTAGCTATAAGGAACTAATTGGTAGCAGTGCTAATTTGATCCTGTCTATAGGGGAATAATCATAAGATTGTATATCTGGGGAAAGTGGCAAAGTTAAGGCAGTAAATGAGTCCTACAGTGACTAAGACTAGTCTAGAATTGTTAAGTAAATTTTTAGCTGCTAAATGATACCAAATAGTCCAATATTTCAACACTCTCCCTCAACTAAATAATTTCTTAATCCCAATTTCCCTCTAAGGATCTCAAACTGTGGCCTAGCTAGTGGTTTTGTCAATATGTCTGCCAGCATTTTGCCAGTTGGGCAGTAAACTAACTCCACTAAGTTATTTTCTATAGCTTCCCTCACAAAGTGATGCTGTATATCAATGTGCTTAGTTCTGGCATGATTAGTAGGATTTCTAGCTAATGAAATACAACTTTGATTATCCTTGTAAATACATGTTGGTTCACCTAAATTAAAACCCAAGTCTTTGAATAATTTTTGTAGCCATATAGCCTCCTTAGTTGCTTGACATGCAGCCATATATTTGGCTTCAGTTGTAGATAGTGCCACAGTTGGTTGTTTCTTGCAATTCCAAGTAATAGCTGCACCAGCATAAAGAAATACATAGCCTGTGGTGGAGTGTCTGTCAATCAGATCCCTACCCCAATCTGAATCACTATACCCATCAAATTTTTGCCTATTAGCTGCTCCAGAGTATTCCAGTACCATATTTATGGTACCTTGTAGATATCTGAAAATCCGCTTAACTGCTGCAATTTGATCTGAACCATAATTCTGCATGAATTGACTGACTATTCCAACTGCCACTGCAATATCTAGACGTGCAGACACCATCAAGTACATTAGGCTACCAACCATTGAATGATAGGGAAAGTTTTGGTCCATATTTCAGATGTTTTCATCTATAACTGGCTGAGATCTGCTTAATTTCAGGTTATTGTCCATAGGGGTTGCTGCAGGTTTGCAATTTTGGCCATTCACAGTTCTGTAGAGCACCTGGGAAAGGTTCCCCAATGTTTCTCAAGGCAGTTTACAGGATGATATCACTACTCCAGTCCCCAGAATGTCTAAACCTTTCCAAGGAAGTATTCAGACATGTTTCCAGATGAACTTGTAAGCATACCACCAGTCAGAAACATGGATCTTGCCAATAACACAGAAGATAGCCCCCCTCAGTGAACCAGTCACCTTATAGGATGCATCCATTGGAATTGGAAAAGATGAAGAGACAAATTGATCTACTATTGGAGCATGGGTACTTCAGGGCCACTAAGTCACCTTGGGCAGCACCAGTGCTTTTTGTAGAAAATAAGCATGGAACAATAAGGAGGTGCATTGACTACACAACTCTTGATGCAGTTACTGCAAAAATAAGTAACCCATACCTTCAATTGCTGAGCCTTTGGATCAACTCAATGGAGCTAACTTATCCATCAAGGTTGACTCATTTCAGGATACAGCCCAATTTGGGTGAAGCCACAAGGTAATGCCAAGATGGCAATAAGGACCAGGTATCAACATTGCAAGTGCTTAGTTGTCAGTTTTGGACTCACCAATGCCACTGCAACATTGATGACCTTGATGCAAACCATTCTTAGGAGTGCTTGTTTGTAGCAACTTACTTAGATGATATAGGGATTTAGAGTAAGACAGAGGAGGACCACTTAGTACACATTGAAAAGGTCCTAAAGAAGCTAAGAGAGAACAAGCAATATGGCAAGCTAGCAACAGGTGAATTCCTATAAGAACATGCGGGGTATCTGGGTCATATAGTGACTTGTACAGGAGTAAACTCAGGCCTCAAGGAAGTGGAAGCTATGAGGTATCTAAAGCATCCCCATAGCATATTAGAGCTCAGGTCATTTCTTGGAATGATTCCCTGTTGTTGAGGATCATTCAAGTTCTTTGCAAGTGTTGCAGCCCTTATGACAGATATCTTGCAGAATGACAACATCTTGATTTGGGACATAGCCTGTGCACCTGCCCTATGATAATGAAAGTTGTTGTTTACTATTGACCAGCCCTTGTGTGGCAGAGCATGCCCCAAACTAATCATAATACAGCACAGCATATCAGGACACTAGACTTGTTCCATTGGATAGTGCCACATTGAGCCATGAGTGCCAAATGATGCCATAGTGGGCCAAGGAGGCCAAGTGAGCCAATAATAGGTCACAGAGTGTGAAACATAGCTCTGCATCTTCATGCAAAGTGGCCCTTGTGTTTCACCTATTATACTGGAGAAAATCCATTTTTTGACATTTCTTATGGATCAATGGTGTGCAGGATATGTAAGAGCACAAAAAGATTTAAGACATGCATCAGGTACTCAATACCTAAGGCACTCTAAATCTAGCTCCTGTAGCCTGTATTGTAACACATAAAATGCATGGCACTATCTTGGTCCACTGGCACTATCAGGCTCTATATTTAAATATTAGCCTTAAAGTAAAACCTATATAAAGCACTTATAGTGTCAGATAGTAGCAGTGTAACAAGATAGTGCCATGCGTTTTTGTGTTACAATACAAGCTACAGGAGCTAGATTCAGAGTGCAATGGGTATTGAGTATTAGATGCATATCTTCAGTCCTTCTGTGCTCTCACACATCCTGAACAATGTTGATCCAGAAAGAAAGGTCAAAAAATGGATTATCTCCAGCACAATGGGTGAAACACAAGGGCTGCTCTGCCTGAAGATGGAAAGTCATGTTTCACACTCTGTGGCCAAGTACAGGTTGGCTATGCATTTCTGCCATGCAATGGCATTACTTGGCACTTATGGCTTAATCTGGCACTATCCAATGGAACATATCTACTGCCTAACAACTATCAAGAAGAAATTGTATCCCAAAATTTCCCAAAAAACTTGGTCAAGATAATTGATTACAACATATTGTGTTAGTTTGCTGCTGATTCTTTCACTTGTGCATCCTTAACACTCAGTTGCCTCATACAATTGTGTACATTCATTAGCTATTACTGCATCTTCACACTCCTTGCTTCCTATCTAGACCAAAGCTCTTACTTTTCATGCATAGAACTTGGTTTATTTCTGTTAGATCTTCAGTTGTACCTCAAGATTGTACTGCCAATGCAAGCCAAAATCTTGATGGGAATCTTGCAGTCTTTTGTCATTGGCCAGCACTGCAAGTCTATCACTACATCTACTAGCCTTTGTAATAAGTCCTTGAAATATTCAAGTGCATTTTCTTGAACGCTACTCTTGGAGAAAAGATGTAACCTCTTGGTAACCCTATAAATGTTCTAAAATTCTGCATTAGGCATTATGATAATTTTGAGTCCATGACATTGTTGCATTGTTGCTCTGTGGGATTACCACTCTGTCAACATTGTAGGATATGGAGGCAGTGGTGGTCAAACATACCTTCTCTGCAAGCTCATCTACCTCACTACAGTGTGGGTCAATTGGAAGCACTTCCAACTTTTGTGAAAACAGTGGTTTTCTTGGTAGTTCTTTTTGCTATTGCAACATTTGGATTGTTTGGGGCAGACAGCATTATATTGCAGGAACTGCGGTTTTTTCTTCTGCCTCCCTTTCTCTAGCTTGGTTTGACTTCTCTCCCTTACCTATTTCTTTTACAGTGCCTGAACTTTCACTGCTACTTTGTCTGAGTGCTTCTTGTCTTGAATTAGACATTCTTGCCACTTAATGCACCTCTGATACACCTTTTTGGCCTGCTTGTCCCTTGCTGGCACTCTGTAGGCAATTCAATGCTTCTCTCTGGCTTGTTTTGAGCTCTCAGCCCAAGTTGCAAAGAGTTTGTGAGGTAGATGCTAGTTTTTATCACTGCCAGGTCTGTTACTGCTACTTTACCATATTGCTTCTAGTGTAGAACTATGCTTTTACTTGTCAAATGTTATGCTGGTGCATCTTTGTTTGCTTGCTTGGCGCTCATTGGCACTATTCAAGCTATCCAATGTCTCATTGACACTTACTTGGAGCTTCTGGCCTAGCTTGTAACAGGCTCTTGAGGAAGCTGCTGCTCTTTAGCCATTGTACCCTTGTTGTTCCACCTTTGATAGTTTCTACTATACTTGAGATACTTTCTTATTACACCAAAGCTGGCCCAAAATCTCCTTTCTAGTATGAATTAAATGTTAGAGCCGCAGATTTGTCTCACACTTGACTTCTCCCCCTTTACCTAGGCCTTTACCACTGCTAAGTCTGTCACCACTAAATTGATGGTGCATATGTGTCTGCTTGCTTGTCCCTAATTGACACTCTTCCAGCAACCTGATGTCTCTTTGACACTTGTCTAAAGCTTTTGGCCCTGCTTGTAATGCGCTCTTGAGGAAGCAGCTGGTTTTTAGCCATGGCACCCTTGTTCTTCTGCCTTTAATAGTTTCTGCTGTTCTTAACATACTTTCTTAGCATATTAATGTTGGCCCAAAATCCTTTTGCCCATTTGAGTCCAGGATGATTCTCATGGAGCAAGTCAAATGCATTCTGCTTGGCCTTGAGTTCCTGATTATCCAATGGTGTGCCAGCCTTAAGGTGATGGCATGCTAGACCTCTAACAGCCTCTTATATGTTAGCCCACTCTGCATTATTGCACTCAATAGCTTCATGGATCTTCAATGTCTTTTGATTTTTAGGCTTTGGTATAGATACCACATTGTCACCCTCCCATGCTGTGATAGATTTTTCTGTGGGCTTTATCTTAGGGTACTGTTGTTGTGCTTCAAAGACTGTACGGTGCTCCTCGGCTGTTACATTGCAAAATGGATCAATTCTTGGCTGTGACATTGAGCTGCGTGAGTTCCTTTGTTGCAGCAAAGATACTGCTTTCCCTAACTGCAATATTAATTGTTCTACACATAATATACACTCATCCTGTTTCTGGACTATTTCCTGATTTCTCTGGGCCATTGCATCTATCCTATCAGCCACTGCACCTAATTGCTTCATCAATGCTTTGATATGAGCTGACAGCATACTTGCTAATATGGGTGGTGGTGACATTTTCATGATCACTTGCTGATCTTCAACTGAGGGTACTGTGTTTGCTACTTTCCCATCTGCCTGAGCATAATGGTCAGCTTGTGGCTCCACAGAGGTTTTCAATTGCCTACCTGACTGAGGGCCTGAGGGGTTCACATTATTACCTTCAATGAGCACACTGTCTACAAGGCCTTCTTTAGATGTAGCCCTGCTTGTTGCACTGAATGTCAAAGCAAGCTGCTGTCCAACCATTCTTCTGTTGCCATCAGCGGTAGTGTTTGGTTGAGAACCAGATGACTTTGCTTTATTTCTGGTGCAAGTGAGTTAAGCCAAAGAGGAAATAGTGTTTCATATATGTGTATATCTTATGCCACAACTTTATTTATAATGCTTGCTATGGTAGGACAACTTTGAATCTTACATTCATGCAGGGGCAATGTCTCATATACCAGACTGTCTTAAGCTCACATGAGTATTACACTTATTCCATTTTACTGTGCCAGGGCATGTGGCGCAGTCTGCAGTCTCTAAGAATGATTGGGAGCAATATTGTGGATATGTTTCTTTGATGTAATTGGAAATATATCAATACCATGCTATAAGCTACACTCACATTTACCATTTTGGTAATCATTGCTTCAATTGGATGTTAACTCAGTGGTTGATTGATCCAAAAGTATCCCAAAGCTGTCAGCCCCCAATTAGCTCTTTGACCAATCCATAAGCTACCTGGTTTGCCATCAAATATCCCATTTTGCCCATTAAGCCATAAATCCCTGATCCTGGTGATTGGACAAGGTGGCATAGCTATAACCAATTGCATAGGTTCAAATCAGACCAAATGGCTGCACTGATGCCATGGATAATGTATACATATGTAGGTGTTTATTTACAGGGGTCCACTCTCAAATGTGAGATGACCTTGATATTGCTTAAATCAAAAATTCAGTGGTAGCTGGTTTGCAATGGCTTGATGTGGATTGCAAAAAAATGTGTTATTGGGATTGTGACAAATAATTGCAATTCAATGCAATTGCATCATCTTCTTCTAGGTTTTTTTCTCATCAGGACTACTATGGAAGCATTTGGTAGTAATTAGACTTGTTCTGTTGGATAGTGCCACATTGAGCCATGAGTGCCAAATCATGCCATAGTGTGCCAGAGAGGTCAAGTGAGCCTATACTTGGCCACAGAGTGTGAAACATAGCTCTGCATCTTCATGTAAAGCAGCCCCTATGTTTCACCCATTGTGCAGGAGAAAATCCACTTTTTGACCTTTTTTTGTGGACCAAGGTAGCTCAGGATATGAAAAAGCACAGGAGAACTGAAGATATGAGTCTGGTACTCAATACCCATGGCACTCTGAATCTAGTTCCTGAAGCTTGTATCATGTCACAAAAATGAATGGCACTATCTTGGTCCACTGGTACTATATGGCACTATATTTATATATTAGCCCTAAAGTAAGATCTATACAAAGCACTTATAGTGCCATATAGTACCAGTGGACCAAGATAGTGCCATTCATTTTTGTGACTTGATACAAGCTTCAGGAACTAGATTCAGAGTGCCATGGGTATTGAGTACCAGATGCATATCTTCAATATGCTTGTGCTCTAACACATCCTGCACAACATTGATCCAAAAAAAAGGTCAAAAAATGGATTTTCTCCAACACAATGGGTGAAACACAGGGGCTGCTTTGCATGAAGATGCAGAGCTATGTTTCACACTCTGTGGCCAGGTAGAGGCTCACTTGGCCTCTCTGGCACACTATGGCATCATATGGCACTCATGGCTCAATGTAGCACTATCCAACAGAACAAGTCTATTTACTTTGCACACCTAAACTACTTTCTCGTAGACTATCCTCTTGGCTACTTGTGCATATGTAGGAAGTATTTTGCCTCCTAGTTGATGAGGGAGATGCTGCAGCTTGGCCATGCTGAGTTGCTCTGGATGATGCAACTGAGCTAGCCTGCAGTGCTATGAGCTGAAGCTCACCTACTGATTCCTCAAGGTATTAACTTACCCTCTGTCTGATACTTTGGAACGGTTACCTAAATGAGTCCTGTGTATATTGCTCTTGGAAGCCACTTAGCTCTACTGATATATCATGTGATACATCTGTCATTTAAGGCAAAAACTCAGTTAAAATCCCTTTGGTACCCAAAGTTGAGGTACAAACAGATGTGTCTGGCCCATACTGAGCAAACTGCGTGCAAATTATACCCACGTGGCTTCCTCATCAAATGCCCTCACTCACAGCTCATTCTTGATTTCAAAACTTGTCTTGTCATATATCTTCTTACATACATTCACTGACATCTTAATGTAGAACTCATGCCACAGCTTTCTACTCAGGTTCTTGCATCTCTGTTGGCTCTCCAAGGTATCTAGTTCTGCTAGATTAGTGAGTAGTGCCCAAATATCTGTATGAAGTCTCAACATAGACACTTGGGCCATAATGAAATCATTTAGCCAGAACTTGAACAGATCCAACATTGACTTTTCTGGTCCAGACCATGCTTCTGAGCTAGGGGATGGGTTTTGTCTGGGTTGTACTAAAGATGAGTTGAGACTTGGCATAGGGACCATGGTGATGGATTTGGATACTTATACAGTAGTGTATTGGAATCAATCTGGTCCTATATGAAATAAATATGAAAACTAATTTGATTGCTGAGTTTTCCATGTACTATGCATGATGCATCTTGGATTGCTTTAACATGGATCAGATCACATCAGTTGCAGATTTCCTATTTGATTAAAGACTTGTGAGTAAAACATCAATAAAAATACCAAGTCATTGTTTGAGGATGATTTTTGCAACATAATGATGGGATACATGGCAATTGATGAAGATTTAATCATAATGCATGGAATATCAGATAAACTAAGCTGAGCATGTCAAATCAATTAAAATCACCTCAGCCCAATCATCTACCAGTTTTGATATGACTTACTCATCTGAATGGTCTTTTCTCATCAATCCCATCACTACTGCTGGATTTCCTTTTGACACACTAGAGGAGATCTGTACCAAGTATTGTGGATCATCTACCCCAATCCACTAAAGGAGATCTCTTGTTAAGCTTCTCAGCTATTACAAGAACTATTGCTCTACAAGGTTTCATCCCACCATCCATATCACCAAGAGTCCTAGAAGCTTTCATTCCCAGCTGACAGCAATGGAGAACCACCTTGCAGAGGGTATGAATGACTTAGAGCAAGCTTGGAGTACTAGATTTAGAAGCTCCAATAGACTTCCATATCCCAGAGTTTTCAGCAACAGAATCCATATCAGGAGTATTTTGGATGCCTTCCCAGTCAGAATTAACATACCTTCTAGAGGGCAGAGACACTTTGATTATGGCAAGTACAAGGCACACTTTGTGAAGTTTCAGGCACTCTCTGATATTGGGGGTGACATTATCTGGTTTAGTGGGCCACTTGCTAGAGGTAGGTGTGATAACGCCCTCTGGGTAGAGAATCATCCAGAATTCAGTAGAGGGGAGAAATGTACAGCAAACTTAGCCTATATGGGATAGGATTGTCAGAGATTAGGATCTAGTATAGCTTATAGAAAGCAAAGGAATGGTGTGCCTAGCAGGAATCAGAAGCTTGACAGTGAGATATTCAATCATTTCAGAGTTGGGGTAGAGCATACATCCAAATATTAAAAGAGATTCAGCATATTGGCCAGTAAACACAGAGGAAAGCCATATATAGGAGAAAACAGCAGAATAGGTAAAATAGTTAAGATACTTATTATACAGTATATCAATACAAGAAGACATCCACTGAGAGAAATATGTTGGGAGCATTATGAAGAGTAAATAAAGCAAGGAAAGCACTGCTCTGAGCAACATAAGTAAGATTGAGTAAAATTACCAGTAGCTATATCCTACCACCGGCATTATGGTAAAAATTATAGTGCCAGATGGTGCCAAAGAGTGCCAGATCAAGCTGGCACTATAAACAGGCTGGCACTATGTGGCACTATCCAAGGGAACAAGTCTTTTGACCAAAAAGTGATTTAGTAGTGTTATGTTGTTGAAGGTTAACTGCTTGCCCCATAGACAAGACTACTTTGACTCAATGCCATATAATAAGAGAAAAAAGACCATGTGGCTATTGTGGCAAACTTCTCAGCCATGAAGTGCACAAACACCATAGGAAGTATTACAAAGATCACAGCCAGTGTTTTGCCACCAAAGTCACATTTGACTATTCATTGATCACTACTGTACCAACAATATCTTGCTGGCCAGTTGATACATCTATACCAGCACCTGGCATCTTTGTCACCTTGCGCAAACTGAGTCAGGTGAGTTTGTGACACCTTTAGGCTCACTTCAGCCTTCTGAATATGGCATGCAAAGTGATAGCTCTGACAAAGAAGATTCACTGATGGATTTTGAGCCTATCTCCCCTTACAACAGTACCATGTATGAGTCTGGTCAAATCCCTATATGCAATGAGACAAAACCGGTTGAAACAAATGCCAAGGATACTTTATGGAGCCAAGTGAGCCAAGTAATCCATCTACTGGTGAATGATGTAATGTTGTGGCTAGAGTAGCGGTGTGTTTCCACTAATATCAGAAATGGGGGCTTTGAGGATATATTGCTACTTCTTGCCAAAATCATATTGGGATGCAACTTACCATGTACGTGGTACAAGTGGACAACTATCATGTGGCTGGCAACAGTATCCTCTACCCTAAGTACTTCTCATGGGCTCCAATCAATGTTCATATCCATATGCGACAATACAAATGCAAAGACTGGATGAACCGGATATGTATTTATTCAAGTGGTGTTCTGAAGCCATTCCTACCAAGAGTACATTGGAAGCATTGGGAGTCATATGTGGGCATTGTAAGAATATTTATCCAGAAGCAGATCACCAATGCCAACTTGACACATCTACAGCTGTTGTGTGAGGAGCTTGTGATGGGATTTGAGCAGCTATAGTGCAAATATAAAGCTGAATGCGTAGATCTCTGCTGCTAATATATCCATCCACTACTCCATCTTACATGGTGCATGGAGAATATTGGGCCTTACTTCACCTTTTGGGAGTATCTTATGAAGTGGATGTGTGGGGAGATAGTAACTCAAGCTAAGTTGCAGGTACTATAGTATCCCAATCTCATCAAGAATATAACCTTCAAGTCTATCATGGATTTGATGAGTTGTCACATGGAGGACAGCCAGAAAGAGTTGGAAAAAACTGAGGACAAGTGTGCACATGGAGACACCTATGCCTATGGCATTTAGAAGCTAAGCAGCTTCAAAGTGTGGCTAATCAGCTAAGTAATGCAAAGTTGGGTTGGGTGCAACAAGCAACTAATTTTTATCAGGAAAACTCTATTTAGATATGCTGGATTTCTCATGGTCACAAGTCAACTTCTACATTATTGAATACTGAATTCACACAAACAAAAGCCAGAGTGCACCTTTAAGGGGGACTAGAATCCAGCAGGGAGAAGGAATATATTAGCCATATACCAAGAAGTTCTTTGTGGCTATTCAGGAGGTATTCATGGCTGAAGTGGCAACAACCAAGCATATGTTTGTAAAATATATACTTTACCAGCAGTACAAGGTATATGGCATCTTTGCAAGTATCACACTAAAAGCTGTAAAGTTGAGGTGATAGAAGTATGTCAATTGTGGCAGGTGTGTGTGTTTGTAGAGGTTAGTAAGCAGGAAGCCATAGTTTTTCTTGACTTGAACTATATGTGGAATACCCAAGGTAGTAGTGGGTAAGCAAATAAAGAAAGGTGATACTACAGTGAAATATATGATTTGCACAAGGGGAGGTAGAAAAAGGAAATACCATTTGGTAAACTGGTATGGTAGCGTTTTACAGAACCAGTGGTAAGCCGTCATACTGCCAAAAAAAGCCATCAGAGTCTAGCTCTGAGGATGTCAAAATACTGTCAAGTTTCTTGCCATATAAGGCAATTGGATGTCCTGGCCTACTGGATCCACTTAAAATAGTTATAGAGCGCTGAAAGACTGCAACAGTGCCATGCAAATTTTGCCACAGCATCAATCCAATATTGTAAGTTTTATCCCTTTATTGGTTGTAAAATGATCAAAACACCATCATGATCCTGTCATAAGATTGTTAGGAAGATCACTAATTCCAAGCTGCTGTTATTATGATGGTCTCTGAGCAGTATCTTGACGGCTGATCCGGATTGAGTCCACCTGCAGTACCAAATTATATTTCATAGGGGCTATATGTGGAATACCAAAGGTAGCAGTCGGTCAGCAAATAAAGACAGGTGATTCTACAGTGGAATATATGAATTGCACAAGGGGAGGTAGAAAAAGGGAATATCATATGGTAAATTGGTATGGTAGCATTTTAAAGAACTAGCTGTAGGCCACTGTACTGCTGCTATAATGCCTTAAGAGACTTGTAAAGAGGCCATCAAAACACTAACCGGTTTTTTGCCATATACAGCAATTGAGTGTACTGGCTGGTTAGATCCACTGAAATAGTTGTAAATGTTCTAAGGCTGAAACAATACCATGCCACCCTTGGCAAAACACTATACAAACACTGTTATATTTTATCAACTTTATTTGGCTGTAGAATTAGCAGAGTACCATTGTGATCCTGTCACAAGATTGTGTTGATATTCATTAACTCCAAGCTGCTGGTAGTATAGTGGTCTCCTGATGGGATCTTGATAGCTGATCCAGACTGGATTCACCTGCAGAACCAAATTATTTTTTGCCGGTAATCCCCTCACTCTGAGCTCATTCTTGATTACAATACATGTCCATTTATATATCTTTTTACATATATCTGCTGGCATCTTGATGTAGAACTCATGCCACAGCTTTCCACTCAGGTTCTGAATCTATTTTGCTCTCTGAGGTATCCAGTACTGCTAGATTAATGCGTAGTGCCCTGATATCTGAATGAAGGCTGACCATAGACACTTGGTCCACACTGAAATGACTTGGCAAGAAATCAATCAGATCTAACAATGTTTTTTCTAGTCCAGACCATGCTAGTGAGCTGGGGGATGGGTATTGCTTGGGTTGTACTAAAGATGAGTAGAGACTTGATACAGCAACCACAGTGACAGATTTGGATAGATATTCAGTTGCATATTGGTAACAACCTGGTCTTATGTGAAAATGTATGAAAACTACTGTGATTGTTAAATTTGCAATATATTATGCATGATGCATGTCAGATTGCATTGACATGGATCAGATCACATCAGTTGCAGATACCTTACTTGATTATACACTTGTGGGTAAATCATCAATAAAGGCATTGTTTGTGAGTGATTTTTGCTATACAACAATGGAATACATTGCAATTGATGGTGATATAATCATTATGAGTAGAAAAGCAAATGCATTAAGCTGATTATGCCAAACCAATTTAAATCACATCTACACAATCACCTACCAATCCTTATATGACTTACTTATATGAATAGTCCTTTCTCATCACTCCCATGACTACCACTGAATTTTCTTTTGATTCATTAGAGGAAGTCTATACCAAGTACTGTGAACAAGCTACCCCATTCTACTTAAGGAGATCCTTTGTTACGCTTCTCTGTTATTTCAAGAGCTATAACCTTATAAGGTTTCATCTCACTATCCGTTGCAACAGAAATGCTAGAAGCTTTCATTTACAGCTGACGGTAAAGGAGAACCACTTTGCAGAGTGTATGAGTGATTTACAACAAGCTTGGAATACTAGGCTCAGAATCTTCAATAGGCTTCCATATCCCAATGTGATCAGCAAAGGGTTCTATATCAGGAATTTGTTGGATACCTTCCCAGTCAAGATTAACAGACCTTTGAGAGGGCACAGGCCCTTTTGTTCTGGCAAATACAAGGCACACTCTGTGATGTCTCAAGCACTTTTCCCTATGAAAAACATTTTGTTCCTGCAGTTGGACCCAAACCAGATCAGATATCCAGATCCCATCAGAAGACTGTTACAAAACCAGCAGCTAGCAATTTATGACCCTCTATACAATCTTATGATGGGATCACAAAGGTATACAACTAATTTTACTGCCAACTGAAGTTGAAAACATTATGATGTTTGGGCAGTGCTTTGCCAAGGGTGGCATGGCATTGTTGCAGTCTTAGTGTGCTCTACAACTATTTGAGTGGATCTAACCAGCCAAAAGCAGGTAGATGGAGATGCACCAGTACAATAATTATTAAGGAAATGTGTAGTTCCACTCAAGAAGTTCTCAGTCAAAGTAGCAGTCAAGGGCCTAGCAGTAATAGAAACCAGCAGCTACATCAGGAGCCCATCATTGCATATGCTGAGAGCTCAAAAAAGTGGGATCAAAGCATCAGATTACCTGCAGAGTTCCAGCAAGGGATAAGCAGACCAATACAGATGTATCAGAGCAGTGTTTATCAAGGAGATAGTGTAGTTCAATAGAAGAAGCACTTGGACAAAGTAGCAGTGAATAATCTAGCATTGATAGAGGAAAAGGTAAAGAGAAAAAAGTCTAACCAAGCCAGAGACAGGAAAGAATACAAAAAAAGCTGTAGCTATGGCCAATTACTGCTGAAAGCCTGGAACAGACTGAACCCCATCATAGCCAAAAGAAATACCAATAATAAAACAGCTGTGTCACCAAAGTTGGGCATGCAGCCGGTTGCGCTGCACTCCAGTGAGGTAGATGAGTGTGCAGAGTAAGGCAATTTGTCTACCATAGCCTCTGTGTCATCCATGATAGACAGAGTGGAGATCCCACTAACAGACAAAGTTACAATGCCAAGAACTCAAAAGGTTATCACAATGCCTGCAGTGGAACTTTGTGGCATTGATAGGTGCACCAAGAGATCCAGCACTTCTTCAAGTGCAGTGCTCACAAATATGCACTTGAATATTGCAAGGATTTATTGCAAAGACTGGTACATGCAGTGGTAGACCTTGCAGTGCTGGCTGAAGACCAAGACACATAGGAACCAGTGAATGAACAATGGCATAAAGCTGTTGGGTTCCTGCCAAAGTTTTGGAATCAGAGCATCACAGCAGATATACCTATTGAGTAGTGGATTTCAATAGGGCTACTTTATGAGTGTGGGGTTTGGCATACTGTTAGTGTAGGGTATAGGGACTTGTATAGGTCAATACAGTTGGCAATTGGGGTACAACTGAAGTTTCAACCAACATAAGTCAATTTGCATGCATGATAGTATGCAATACAGTTCAGTTAAGAAGTAAAGTGTGTGAGAAAGAGGCAACAGTCAATGAATGCATACAAAGATAGGAGGTGATATAGTGTCTGGGGTCAGAAAGTAAGAAAATCTGCAGAGAATCAGTCAGAAGCCACTTTTGTATTGTTATGGTGCAAGATTCTCACCAAGTGTTTTGTGAAATCTGCAGTGCAGTAATTTTTTGACAGTCTTTGCATGGTGTCCTAAGGGGATCAGTACCTTGTAGCTATAGGACTTTAAATTTGTGATGGCCTTTTGTCCAGAGCATCTCAGTAATTTTTCATAGGGTGTCAGGCATTGAGGGTAACATCATCTGGTTTAATTGGCCATTTGTTGGAAGTAGGCATAACAAAGCACCCTGGGTAGTGAATTGGCCAGAAGTGGGGAGAAATGTATTGTAGACTTAGCATGTAAATGAGAGTATTGTCAGAGATTAGGATGCATTGCAGCTTATAGTAAGCCAAGTAATGGTGTGCTTAGCAGATAACAGAATCTGTTCAATGAGATGTTTATTCACTTCAGAGTGAGAGCCAAGCATCTATCTGGATATCTAAAGAGATCCAGCATATTGGCCAGTAAATGCAGTGGAAAATCATATATATAGGAGAAATCTGCAGATTAGGTAAAATAGTCAAGATACTATTAAATAGTAGTATGTCTTTACAAGAAGACATCCACTGAGAGAAATGTGTTGGGGCACTATGAAGAGTAAAAGAAACCAGAAAAGCACTATTCTAGCAACATGAGTAAGATTGAGTAAGTTTACCAGTCACTGTAACTGCATATGCTTTATATTAAAGACAAATTGCTAATTCAAGGCTCAAGAGCAAAAGCAGCAAAGAATGCCTGGAAGGCATTAGAAGACACCCACCAGTCATGTTCAGCTGCTAAGAAAATGTATCTGAGCCAAAAATCTGCTGCTGCAAAGATGCTGCCAGGGGAAGAAATTAAAAATCTAATTAATAGAATTACCCTGCTAGTGGATGAAATAGAACCTGTGGGTGTACCAACTAGTGATGAGGATGTGATAGCTATCATCCTGAATAGCCTGACAGACAGGTTTCAGGGTCTTGTGTCAGCCCTAAAGTCCAGAACTGAAGATTTGACCTTAAATTATGTACATGGAAGGCTCCTGGATGAAGAATTCAGAAAACTAAGCGCCAATAAGAAGGACAAGGAAAATGCTTTAAAAAGCAATGATAACCAACAAAGGAGGTACCCAAGACCCTACAAAGGCAACAGCAACCTGTTTTGTAACTACTGCAAAAGGAAAGGACACACATCTGTCTGGTACTTCAAAAAGAGAGATAATCCGCAAAAGAAGCCTGAACATGGGAATGCTGCAACAACTGAAGATAGACTATTCATATCTGCACTAAATATGACCACAAACAAGGATTCTCAGATGTGGTGTAGTGACTCTGGAGTATCTAAACAATTTGCACACCAAAGAGTACTTTTTACCCAATATCAAGAAATTGCAATTACAAAGGGTTTCATGTGTGACAATAGAACACTTGATGCAGTAGGGGAAGGAACTATCCCAGTAAACCTTAGAAGCAGTGAAGGAAGCTATACACTGACTTTTAAAGAAGTACTCTATATACCAGAAATAGCCACGAACCAACTATCTGTAAGCAAGGCCACTGGAGAAGGACTCAATTTCAGCTCTGACAATTCTGGATGCAAGATCTCTGACCATATTAGTGCCCATATTGCTTTGGGTATCAGAGATCCAAATCTATACAAGTTGACTTATATAACATCATATTTGGAGGCCAATTTAAGTAACTTAGATGAAAAACACCAAAGCTTTGACACAGAAGATTTGGACATATCAATTTTGATTATTTGCGCAAAATGATCAAAGATCAGCTCATTTCCAGAGCAAATTGGTCCCCTGGCTGGTTTGAAGTACTGTGAAGCCAGCATATATGGGAAACAAACCAGACAACTATTCAAGAGCTCTGGGTTAATCAAAACTGAGAAAAAACTTGATCTAATTCACTCAGACCTGTGTGGGCCTATGCCAAATTTATACTTAGGTGGGACGAAGTATTTAATCACTTTTACTGATGATTATACAACATACACATGGCTCTACATTCTGGAGAGAAAGAAAGATGCTATGTCTAAGCTCAGGGAGCTTAAAGCCATTGTGGAGAGAGAAACTGGTGAGAAAATCAATAAAATACACTCTGACAATGGTGGAGAATATACCTCAAAGCTCTTCATCCACTTCTGCCAAACTCATGGGGTAAAGCAATAGACTACTGCACCATACCCCTGACAGGAAAATGGAGTGGCAGAACATGCTAACAGATCTGTCAAGATTTGAGCCAAAAAGTGTAAAATGCATATTTTTGGTTTACTGCAATGAGAGTAAAGCATACAGACTCTACAATACCAAAGCAAAGAAGCTAATCAAGTCTAGAGATGTGTTACTTATTGAGAACTCAATATTTTTACAAAAAATGACATCAGATGATGACAAAAATCTGATCTCAAGTCCACCAATTGTTAAGATTGAACAAGAGCAAAGCAATGAAGATTTTTTCACTCCAGGGGACACTACAACTGTAGTTCAGCCTGACACAGTGCCCATGAATATCCCAGAAGTGATCATTGCAGTATTACAAACCAAGATATCTAACCAGACAAGAAAAAGCCAAATTACTATGCCAATGAGGGTCCCAACTTAGCCTATGCCTATGCAGTCAATATTGATGAACCCAGACTGTAAAAGAGACCCTGAATAGCCCTTAGACAAAGCTTTGGAGATTTGTAATGACTGATGAACATCAGGCCTTGATGGGAAATCAAACTTGGGATTTAGTTAAATTACCAATCAACCAAAAATTGATTGGATGTAGATGGGTCTTCAAGACAAAATACACGGCTAAAGGTACAACTGAAAGATACAAAGCAAGACTTTTGGTCAACGTATACTCCCAAACAAAAGGACCTGACTATACTGAGACCTTTGTTTGGGTTATTATTGACTGTACTTGGTTAGTGGGACAGCTTGTAGGTCAAGTCAGTACCACATGGTTCAGAATAGCTTCCAGTAGAAGGTAGCAAGGTAATAAATACTTGTGTTTATTCCATCCAAATCTTCTTCTTGTTCCCTCACTTAGTTTAATTAGATATATCTGTATATCACTTGGGGGTCTAGATAATAGACAATGTGTCATAAAATAGGGGTGTGAACACCTTCCTGTTATGGTAAGTATTCAAACTAGATAAGGGCAGGGATAGGAGGGAGGGCGTGTGGGGAATCATAGGGAGGATACTGGGGGACTCCCGGTAGGACTCTGGGGAGAACTCTTGGGCAAAGAGTGGGTACTACATTTAGTACTCACATATCCCAGGGGTTAAGAGGGAGCTTTTTCCTTGAAGTTCTTTGACAAACTTGTTTCTCCAGGGTTGATTTTGTTTACAGAGTATAGGGGGTCACCATAGTATCATTGCTAGTTGTCACTTGCAAGTGGGTTGCAGGCAAGTACCTGATACCATTTGGCAGCAGAGTGGGGTGTGGCTTGTGTTGCTTGAAGGATGTTTTCCACAGAGCCAAACAATTGGCAAACCATAAGGCTCTGGGTATGTTCCTTGGGAGGGTTGGAGAACCAGAAGAGATGCACTAACGCAATAAAGTCTTGCTCCTTTGTCTTGCAAAAGTTGCCAGGGCTTGTTCTTGTTGTGTTCTATATGATGGCAGGGGACCTTTTCAAGAAGGCATCCACTTGGTAAGCAGTCACCAGTTGTTGATAACAAGTTTTTGTTTCTTCCAAGATGTATTGTGGTTCTTCTGTAGAGACTGTGGCACAATTGAGGCACTTTTGCACTTGCCTCATGGTCTCTACAGAGTTTGCAGTGGTTTCTTTGGCTTCTTGGAGTTGGACTTTGTACTGGTTCCTGAGTTGTTATATGGTAAACCACTGTAATAGTCGTAACACAGCAACTTGGTGGATTGCATGGGTTAACTGGCGGTGTATTTAATTCATTTGTGTGTCTTCTCTAGGATGATTCCTTCTTGCAAATGTGGTTTGAGATGTTTGCAAATTTCTTTGAGGAGTCCTTTAATCTGGAGTTCTACTTCTGGTACTCTTGAAGCTTGTACCAAGCCTGCTTATACCTCAACAACCTTGGTATCTACTCATGGCAAGTATGGAACAAAATAAGGGGGCTCTTGAGGTCTTGCAAGGGCACTACAGTTGATTCCTTGTGTCTTCTCTCTGACTATGTCCAGTATGGATATGGGAATCAGTGCAGCATCCTTCTCCTTTATGATCAAGGAACCTCCTCTCAGGTGGTACATGGTCTTCTTGGGTAGTGTCTCCATACTTTGTATTGGCATGAGTAACTTGACTTTTCCCTCTCTGAATGTGTCTTGTATCCATGTGACTGCTCCGGCAAACAGCTCTTCATAGGTGGCTCTTGTTGCATGTAATGCTTGTATTATATCTCTTAACACTTGCAGGTTGGTCTTGTTCTTGATATCATCTTAGTTCTTGCTGGTGGGAGGGGAATCACCAGTTTTGGGTGAACTGTTTCCTTTGGCACTTTCCATATGCATTCTTTTGTACTCCCTTTAGGACAAACTTTCATGTGCATATCATTTGTACCTGTATCAACTAGAATCTTCTCTAATAAACTTTGTATGTATCCCATGTCTTCCTCTACCCTTATCCTGATAATTGCTTAATTACACTTTGGTTTCAGCAATGATCAGTGGATCATCATGAAATGGTTTCAGATGGGCTGGCTCTATGTTGCTGATTGTCTTATTGTTCAGGGTGATGGGGTACTTTGGACCATAGTCCAAACTAATAACAGGGCAAGGGCCAATCCATTGGGGTGTAAATTGTGGGAAAAACATGAGGCCTGCTATGGTTTGGTTGTGCCACACTTTATTGCCTGATTTCCACTTTTTTCCTGTTAGTTTCTTATTTTTGGGTGGAGGGGGATGGTGCTTGTTAGCATTTTCAAGTACTTTTATGTATAGGTGGGTGATTCAGTGTATCAACCTTTCTACATAGCTGTTATGTGCTGTTAAGGGGACACCTTCCATTGTCAATCCAGCTTCTGCATGCCACTTGGGCCTTTGTCCATTCAGAACTTCATGGGGGGAGAAATCTGTTGTTTTATTTGGTATTGTGCGCATTGCTAGGAGTGTCAGTGGGGGCAGCTTGGCCCATGACTGGGGAAGTTCCCAGTGGAGCTTCTCTAGTATGCGGCAACATGTCTGGTTCATTCTTTTGGTTAATCTGTTGGTCTAGGGGTGATATGTGGCGGTGAAGACCTGTTTCATGCCCATCATTTCACACAAATGGGCCACAGTGTTATTCAGGAAGGCACCACCATTGTTGGACAGGAGTATCTGAGGATATCTGTGCCAGCAGATGAGGTGTTCTAGAATGAACTGGGTGGTTTTCTTCTGATCTTTATTTTGAACGGCTTGGGCTTCTGCCCACTTTGAGAAATATTTGGTTGCAATTATTATGTAATGTTCTCCTTTCTTCATTTTCATAAAGGGGCCAACAAAGTCAATCCCTACCCAGTGGAAGGGTAGGTCAAGCAGTATTGGTGTGGTTGTCCCTATCTTCTGACTCTGGTTAAATCTTTGGCAGGTGGAGCATCTTTGTAACGTATTCATGATTTTGGTCATCAATTTTTTTCCAGTAAAATGTCTTTCTTAACATCTTATATGTTGTTAGGGGGTTAGTGTGTCCTAATGACATATGTCTTTCTTGTATGATTTCTTTGTGGGCAGTTACTGGAGGACCTTGACTCTGAACTGTTCTTGGAGGAACCATAATTGGTTTTCTTGTAATTTGTACTGGCACCATTTCCTTTGAAAGATTCACTTCTGCTTGTTTGTAACAACTTGTTTGGGGTGCTTCCCTCTTCTTTTAAGGCAGATTATGTCCTTGTAGTCATTGCTGATGCATACTTGGCAAACAGGATAGCAACTGATGAAGTCTGTATCATGGTGTTTGTTGCCAGCGCAATGAATTATTTTGAAGTTGTATTCTGGTAGTGAGGGCCCAACATGCTAGTTAACCAGTAAAGTCTTTAGTTTTCATCAGCCAGACCAGTGCGCTGTGGTCTGTTACTATTGTGAATTGGCATCCATGTATGGATGTATGTAATTGTTTAATGGAATACACAACAGCGGACATTCTATGTTGGTAACAGGGTAGTAACATTTGTGTTTGTTTAGCAAACAGATCACATAACCAATTGGGTGGAATTGGCCATGTTGGTGGTATTGTCGCAGTACATCACCTATACCAGTGAGACTTCTATCACAGTTAATAAAAAATCTTGCATCCCATTTGGGAAAACCTAACACTGTCAGTGACATCTAGGAATGTCTCAGCTGATTGAATACTCTTTTTTGGGGCTCCAACCACACAAAATCCTGGCCTTTTTGTGTCAATTTGTTCAGGGGGGGCTTCTATTGTTGCAAAGTTTTTGACAAAGTGGCAATAGTAGCTTGCAAATCCTAGGAATCCCAACACTGCATTGATATTCTTTGGTGCAGGTGTATCTTGAACAGCTTTTGGGAGTGAAGTAGATGGGTATATCCCATCCGCTAAGATCTTGTGGCCCAGGAACAACAATTTGTATTACAGGAAATGGCACTTCTTGAGATGTAGTTTGAGTTGGTTCTTGGGGAGGGCTGTCAGGATATGTTGCATGCTATGTAATGTTTTTCTACATTGAGGGAATATATTGTAATGTAGTCCAGATACACAAGAGCGCATTCCCATTGTAAATTTCCTAGCACCTTGTTGATCATCCTTTGGAATGTTGTAGTGGGGTCACAGTGACACCCACAGGCAGATGTGCTCATTGCCATATGTTCACTTCCCTAAAAAGGATTGCCCCCCATATTAGTATCATCCCAAATTGCAATATCTTCTATCTTTCCATGTGATTATTACTATGTGACCTGACAAACAATTTGTCACTATTAACCCATTGCACAAGCTATTCCTATTCCTTGTCATGATGCCAAGATAAGTTAGTTACCATATAAGGTAAGTCCCCCAAACAGTGCCTCAGTCATGTGACCATCCTGGTATCATAACCCTCCAATCCTACTACCATATGAGGTAACTACATGACACAGAGGTTTCATATTACCAATATCTGATTGGGTAGGTACTACTCTGTCTCATGGAACAATGCACCTAGAATTTGAGCTATTTTTAGTACACAATGACATGATTGGCTCTCTACTACCTTCTGCAAACTTCTAGAAAGTATTTTCTGGCAAGAATCTGAGCAGCCAAAAAAAAGTATGTAAGGGAGGCTATCCCTTACAAATCAATCATCCCTCTTCCAATATTCCAACTTATTGATTAGTGAGATCACCACTACCTATCTCCACTACTTTCTGACTCAGACCTGACAATACTTCCAGGAAACTGCGCTGACAGCCAGCTGACCTTGGAGGTGCTGCTTGTGAGGAATACTCAGAGTAGGTATATTTTATTATATTTGATTGTTTTCCCAAGTTTGTTCTTGTACAGGCAAAGATACTTTTCAGTCTTTGTAACTATTGGTCAAAGCTGCATTCTTATCAAGTCCCTGTAGGTGGAGCTTACGGTTGTTTTGACTTTGGAAGCTTTAGTACAATGTCATCTCAAAGGACATTGAAGTCAGTGTAAGCTTTTGTTAAGATGCCAACCAAGTTGGGGATTGTAGCTCAATAGTTTTCTCTTAACAAGCTTGAGGCTTTATCCCCATCACATTAGATTAGACAAAGGCCCCAGTTTTTTTGGGGACTTCTTGGACATTGTTTATTGAGAGTTCTTAGACCTTTTGCTGCAATTCCTCTAACTTATGGACTTTTGAGGAGGCAATTTTTCCTTTCTTACAGGGGATCCTTGTTGTTTGATCATTTGTATCACTATAGGGTAGCCCTCATAGCAAGCTGACCTCTTGTACTTATTTGACTAACTCTTGCAATGTTTTACATCCCTGTTGTTCTTTGGATGCCCTACATCTTATTTTGTCCTCTAAGCCCATGATGTAATACCTCATGAGCTGTTGTTTGGCAATTTTGTCCTTTTGGAGATGTCCAGCTTGTTGGAGAAACAGTTCAATGTAGGCTTCATGGCTCTCACTGCTTTTCTTCCATGAGAACAGTAGAAGGGCTTTGTGGTGGTATTGTTTGGCATATAGAAAGCATATCTTGTAAGCTTCTTCTAGTGCATCCCAGCTGTCTTCAACTGCATCTTCCAACCCATAATGCCATTACCATGCTGACCCTTTCATATGTCTTGCAAACTCCCTTACTTTCTTATTGTTGTCCCATCCTGCATCAACCACAACTCTCTCAAACTTATCAAACCACTCAAAGGCTTACTCTCTCTTTCCCTTGTACATTTTTAGTTTGATTATAATAGTCATTACCTCACTTGTGCTTATTTCCACAGAGACAGCACCAAATATGTGGGTTATTACTGACTGTACTTGGTAAGTAGGAGAGCTTGTAGGTCAAGTCAGTACCACTTGGTTCAGAATAGCTTCCAGTAGAAGGTAGCAAGGTAATAAAGACTTGTGTTTATTCCATCCAAATCTACTTCTGGTTTCCTCACTTGGTTTAATTAGATAGATTTGTATATCACTTGGGGGCTTAGATAATAGATAATGTGTCATAAAATAGGGGTGTGAGCACCTTCCAGTTATGGTAAGTGCTCTAACTAGATAAGGGCAGGGATAGGAGGGAGGATGCATGGCAGAATCATAGGGAGGATACTGGGGGACTTTGGGTAGGACTCTGGGGAGAACTCTTGGGCAAAGAGTGGGAACTACATTTAGTACTCACACTTTGCACCAGTAGCCAAGGTTAATTCCATCAGATTTATATTGGCTATTGCAGCCAAATATAAGTTTTTTATTATCAAATGGTTGTAAAAACTGCATTTTTGAATGGAGTATTTGATGAGGATGTGTATATGGACCAGCCTGATGAGTTTGCTGACCAAGATAATTCCCATTTGGTCTGCAAGCTTAAAAAGTCTCTATATGGTCTCAAACAATTGCCAAAAGCCCAGAATTGCAAGATAGATTCTTATTTGAAACCTCTGAGTTTCAAAAGGAGTGATGCTGACTATAGTATATACTATAAGTTGGATAGAGCAAGTCCAGTTCTATTAGCTGTATATGCAGATGATCTAATTATAGGCACCAATAACCTAGAAACATTGGAAGAGACAAAATCCGGCCTATCTAAGGAGTTCAAGATGTTGAATCTAGGAGAACTCAGTTGCTACTTGGGGATTAAGTTCTCCATAGACAGAGGTACCCAGACTATCACTCTAAGCCAATCCAAGTATATTCACAACATACTAAAGAAGTACCAAATGGAAGACTGTAAACAAGCAGCTACACAGATGGAGACAAAGATTAACATTTGTCAAAACTCAACCAAATCAATGGAGCTTGGTTTCACCTGAAAGCCCTGACTTTCCTTATCAATCTATGGTTGACAGCTTGATGTATATTATGCTTGGAACATGTCCAGATATTTCATCTTCAGTGGGAGTTGTCTGCCAGCATAATCAGAACTATGGATCTGATTGTATTGCAGCAGTTAAGTGAATTTTTAATACCAAAAAGAAAGTGCTAAAATATGCATAAAATACACTTATAAGGATTTAGAACCAGATGTTGTGGGATACTCTGATACTGATTGGGGACAAAATTTGGGAGACAGAAGATCTACTATAGGATACACCTTTCTTTTCTGTAAAGGTGCAATTTCATGGAATTCAAGAAAGCAACCAACAGTAGCACTTTCTACCACAAAGGCAGAGTATATGGCAGCCTGTGAAGCTACAAAGGAAGCAATGTGGATAAGAAAACTTTTTATAGATTTAGGCCTATATCAAAAAATTCCTATTACTTCACTTGAAGATTATCATGGATATATACAATTAGGTAGAAATTCAACTTTTCATGCTGGAACTGAGCACATAGATATCAGACATCATTTAATACATAAAGCTATAGAGAATAGCTTAGTTGGCTTAATTTGCTGCTCTTCAGATGAAATGGTTGCAGAAATATTTACCAAACCATTAGCTAGAGACAAGTTTAAATATCTTAGGTCAAAATTAGGACTAGTCAGTATAAACATTTAGCTGAGTGGGAGTGTGGTAAAAATTTATAATTCCACCTAAATATTCACCTAACGTATTCACTTAGATCATTACCATCAAGTTCCAGAGGATACTGACTAAATTCCTTGTTGGTACTTAGAATATTTTTTGCCAAAAATACCAGGTACCCTGATCATGAAAATTCTGGAAGTTGTCCAACCAGCCCCAAACTTTGCACACCTGTTCTTGGGACCTTTTGTAGTCTATTCTACATGTCTGCAATGCCAAGACCATGTCAAAGTATATATACTACTTTTACATTCAATAAATCATTAAGTGAAAACCACATAATCCAATTGTCCTCCCAATTGCTTCCAATATATCCAAGATTCTTACAACATCTCAAGGGTAACAACAGAACACTGGATGCAGTTGGATAGGAAACTATACATGTTAAGCTCAGAAGTAGTAAGGGAAGCCACATACTTACCCTCCAAGAAGTACTCTATGTACCAAAAGTAACTAAGAACCTACTATTGCTAGGCAAGGCCATGGCAAAAGGACTGAGTTTCACTTTTAATCATTCTGGATGCAGGATCACTGATCAAAATAGTGCCCATAGGACACATTAAGCTTGATTATTGTGTAAAATGATCAAAGATGAGCTATGTTCTGGAGTAAAAGTTGATCCCCCAGCTAACCTGAAGCACTGTGAAGCCTGCATATATGGAAACAAGTCAAATAACCAATCAAGCACTCTGGGCTAATTGCAACTAAGAAAAGATTAGACCCAACCCACTTAGATCTGTGTGGACCTATACAAAAATATCCTTAGGTGGGATGAAATTTGATCACTTTTATGGATGATCATACAAAGTACATGTGGGTCAATTTTGTGGAGTAAACAGAAGAAGCTCAGTCTAAGCTCTGGGAGCTTAAAGCCATGGTGGAGAGAAAAACTGGTAAGCAATCAAGAAAATATGCTCGGACAATGGTGGAGATTATATCCCAAAACTCTTTTCCTGCTTCTGCAATATTTGTGGGATAAAGCAAGAGACTACTCTACCACACCCCCAACTGCACAATGGAGTGACACAATGTGCAAAGAGATCATAAATGATATTGCAAGATCAATGATCCATGATCAAAGTATATCCTATCATATTTAAGCAAAGTCAGTTGCCACACCTGTATGCCTTAAAGTAGGAGTTATAAGAGAATACTTTGTGACAATACTCCATTTAAGGCATAGTACAGATGCAGACCAAGTGCAGAACATCTAAGAATCTTTGGGTGTACAGCATATGCCAAGAAACAGCCCTGAAAGTGTTGGAAGAGTCATGGAGATATTGGAAATGATTGGGAGAACATGTAGATTATATGGTTTTCACTTGTTGCTTTATGGGATGTGAAAGTGATATATGCACTTTTACACGGTATTGGAAGAATGAACACAGAGAATAGGCTTAGGAAGGTCCCCAAATATGCGTGTAAAGTGTGGGGCTGCTTTAACAACTTTGAGAATATTAATGTACTGGGTCACTGATATTGTGGTGAAATTATTTCAAGTAAATCCCAGTAATGATTAGGGTCTGTGTTCTATGAGATTTGAGGCTAATGATCTAAGTAATTAAGTTAGGTAAATATTTAGGTTGTGTTGTATTCAAGAGAAAAGTATAATATAACTCTTGAATGAGTAAACTGAACCTAAGTGACAACTAAGTGCAAAAGCTTAGAATTATCAAGAGTGACAGAAATATTAGCACAGGGGTTTTGGTCTAATAATGGTCTTATATACAGCTGAGTTGGGCTATAAAGGCAACAGAGTAGGTTTGCTATGCAAGCTAGGCTTGGTGTTCTTGAGAGTGCTAGATATGCTAAGCTTGGGTAGAAACTAGAATGGATTTGTTGAATTCTTAATTTTGTTGAGACACACACTAAACCAAAAGGTTCAGTAAACTTTACTTATACTGTTCTGATTGAGTTGCATTGGTAAGCACCAAGAGTCTGGACTAATTGAAATCTGTTGGGGTGTTGATAGGTGCATAAGATAAATGAAAAATTGCATCATTAATCAGCTGATGTCTTGGCAACTGCTAAGTGGTTGGATATATCTCAGATGACTAATCACTTGGAAAGGCTTAGCAGATCAGTTGAGGATGTAATGACCACATGAAA
This sequence comes from Basidiobolus meristosporus CBS 931.73, assembly GCA_002104905.1. NCBI lineage: Eukaryota > Fungi > Basidiobolomycota > Basidiobolomycetes > Basidiobolales > Basidiobolaceae > Basidiobolus > Basidiobolus meristosporus. The sequence goes on along the minus strand of MCFE01000124.1, from coordinate 47,571 downwards.
ATTGATCAGGTTGGACAGCTAAGAATAGATTCTGAGAAGTGATAAAATAAACCATAACAGTGATTAGTTATGTTTGGGTTAGGAAAAATCAGTTAGGGTACTAGGTTCTCTGACAGAGTGATATTGGCCAGGTTTTAAATGGTTATGCTCAACATCACTTCCTCTCAGGAGAGGTGTTTTCTGATACCTTCTGGGTTCACCTGCAGCTCCAATATTGATCAATGATGCCAACATCATCAAAGTTGGTGTAAGGTTCCCAGGTGTTGTGTTTGGCTTCATAACCTTTTCACTTGACTAAATAAAGGCAATTTGGTTCTTCTCCATCAAGGTCAACAATAGCTTTAACTTCATAGGACTCAGAAGCAACTGGTTCTTGATATATAAGTTTGAGTGAAGAAGGGGAAAGCTTTTTGGTAGCAATGCTCCAGTATTGTCCTGAAGAACATAAGATCCTCCAGTAGTATGTCTAACAACTTTAAATGGGCCTCATATTTGGGGTCAAGTTTAGATTGTTGGATTGGATCTAGTGTCATGACATATAACCCATCTGGAAAGCTGCTGATCCTGTGTCTTGAGGTATATGTTGAAGTCATCTTTTGCTGTGTGGCATTACTTCTGGCACTAATAGCAGGGTAGACAATGTTTGAAAGATACTCAAGCCGGTTCTTTAGCTTGTCTGTATTGAAACTTGCTAGCTCTGTATTCTGGTAGTCCCCAAAGTGGCTGTATCTTCTTCCAAACATCAAAGAAAATGGTGTTGTTCCATGTAGAGTGGCAATTTTGGTGTTGATAGCATACTGTACAGTGAGAATGCACTTGTCCCAATTCCTCTTGATACCTTTGATAGATTTCCTGAAGATGTTCACTGAGGTCTGAACATGTCTTTCAGCAAGTCCATTAGCTTTTGGATGATATGGAGTGATCAGATGGTGATCAATGGCGCAATTCTGGCAGAGGGCTTTGATCACATGATTTACAAATTCTGTTCCATTATCCAATTGAATGACCTTTGGGAATCCAAAAAGGCAGAAGAGTTTGAATAGTGCTTGTGCAATAGTGGCAGCATACTTGTCTGTGATAGCTTTGAGGAAAATAAAATGTGTGCAGATATCCACAATTACAAAGAGGTAGTGATTACCATCATCACTAGTGGTGAAAGGTCCAGCTAGATCAATTGCAATATGATCCATAGGAAGGCTTGCATGGATGGGACTCAAGGGTTGAAATCCACAGAGGCTGATATTGTAAAGTTGACATTCTCTGCAAGACTTGACAAATTCTAGGCAGTCAGCTTTGATATTTGGCAAGTGACATCCATCAGAGTGTTGCTTCTTCATAAGTGTGTCAGCTCCAAAGTGTCCAAGTAGATGACTCCTCTGTATCAACATTGTCCTTTCATTGGTATGTGGGATTTTCCAGGTTGCTGAATCCAGTTGAGATATTATTTCAGAAGCTATAATGAGCTTACTGATTATGTCAGTAATCACAAGTCCCTCCCAAGGTGAAGTTGGGAAAAGTCTTGAAAGGTGGTCAGCCAGGATGTTGAGGATTCCTGGGCCATGAGTAACTGTTTATTCATAATCAATTAGTGTAACAAGCCAGTTGGTAAGCATTGGAGTCAGAGCTTTTTGAGTGTGGATAATGACAAGGGCTTGGTGGTTGGTGTACAAGGTATAAGGGTTACCCCACAAGTACTGATGAAACTTCTTCAAGGCAAAGACTATGGCAAGTAGCTCCTTCTTGGTGGCAAAGTAGTTTCTCTCAGCAGGTTGTAGAGATCTGGCTTGGAAAGAGATCCAGTGAGGTGGATTTTGGTCTTCATCCTGGTATAGGACTGCCCCTAACCCAACATTAGATGCATCCACAGCAACAACAAAGGTCTTAGTAAGGTCTGGGTAGGATAGGGTGGGTGCCTGTGGGAGCAATTGGCAGAGTAACTCAATTGCTTGGTAACAAACCTTGTTCCAGGCTGAGGGAAGATCTGGACTATGGTGTATTGCATCCAAAGGGGCACTCAATGAGGACATGAGAGGAATGTGTTCCCTGAAATAGTTAATTACTCTAAGATAGTGTTGGAGTTGCTTAGCACTAGTAGGTCTTGGCCATTCAGGAATATTGACCAGTTTGAAAGGATCAAGCTGGTGGCCATCTGGTGTGACAATGAATCCAAGTAGATTGATTTTGAGGTGGGCAAAGCTGCACTTTTCTGCATTAAGAATCAGTCCAGCAGCTGTCAGTCTATTGATTACATCAGTGACATGTGTTGCATGATCATCACAGTTTGTGGAAAATATGATGACATCATCAGCAAATACTAAAGCATATGGTGTGTTCTTGGGTATTATACTCATGACTCTCTGGAACTTTCTGGTGAGCGTCTTTAGGCCAATGGGAGCTCCCTGAAACATCCATTGCATATTATCCCAAGTAAAGGCAGTTTCATGCAGATGATCAGGATGAATCTGGAATTAGTGACATGCATCCTTCAAGTCCAATTTGGAGAATACTTTTGCGCCCAATAGTGAGGAAAAGATGTCCTTGATTCTTGTCATTGGGGATTTATCATCTTGGAGAAGCTTGTTCAGAGGTCTAGGGTCCAAACAGGGTCTCTTCAGAGATTTCTATCAGTATCTTTCTTAGGTGCAAGCATCAAAGGGCTGTTGAATGTTGTGTTGACAGGGGCTTGAGTGATAATTCAATTATCATCCCACTTTTGGACTGTTTCATCAACCAAGTGTTGACAAGATTGTGGAATTGGGTATTGCCTCCTCCATGTTGCCTCATAAGGTGGGGTTTCTAGTGTAACAATGGATTCTGTAATAGTGCAGAAACTGTTCCTGGGAATGGCTTGGTTTCTTTCTATGGCCGGCTGAATTTACAACTTGATTGATTGAGAATACGCTTGAAAAGTTGGGGTTGACTCCTCAGCTTCCAGATGGGGAGAGATAATCTCTGGAATTGGATCCATTCTGGGTGGCTGAGACTTAGTGATTCCAGGATATGAAACTGGTAATCTGCCCATGTGAAAGCCAAGTTGGGTGAAGGTGTCTAGACCAATGACTACTTGAGGTCCATCTGGAATGTCAATAACCTCCATCTGATGGATTATAGTTATTGTACTATAGTGTATGCTGATTGGGTTGGTGGTACTAATTCTTGGGGCTGAGAGGTCCTTAGCTGCACGTATGATTTTTCCTGGTCGCTTTTCTATTGCCAATTTGAGTTCTTTGACCACATTAGGTGATACAATAGAGTTGGATGATCCAGTTTCCAGTAGTGCTACGTATGATTTGCCATTGAGTTTGAGTGGCACCTCTATAGCTTTTAGCTGCGCAATTGGTTGCTTCTTTTCTTGAACAGTTGTGATCTTAGCTGGAGTTTCAACAAGGCTGTGATAAACTTGAACTGTAAGTTTTTCATATGCTTCCTCATACCCTGTCAAATCATTGGTTGAATGATCATCTAGAGTCTGAGTAATTTTTGCCAATGGTGTAGAGTTCTGCTCAGGACAGGCAGGTGATCTATGTCCCATTTTTCCACACTTAAAGCATGTGTCATCAGCATATGGATAATCAATTTTGGTGTTTTGCTGTTTCTCTGATGTGTTTGCAGACTTGTTTGACTGCTTGGTGATGCCTTTGCACTCACTGCTAGAATGATAGCATCTTCCATGAAGCTCACAATGCTTGCTAGTGGCTGACTTCTCTTAGTCAATGACTGCTCTCTTTTCCAGTTGTTGCTGCATCTTGAATGGAGTTGCCTGAAGCCTGGCTAACCGCTGCAGTCATGGTGATTGCAAGTGTACATATCTCAGAGATTTTGTCATAGGTATGTGCAGGGTTGCATGCTTTGGCAATAGCAATATTGCTCTGTAGCTGGTGTGAAAAGTTTGAAAGATAATGAGAAGTAAGCAGTGGATTGTCATCACTAACTCCAGCTAGTCTAATTTGTCTCTGTAATCTATCACAGAAGTGTAGCACAGATTCACTTTTTTTCATTTTAGTTTTCCATAAGTTGCAGTTTAGATGCGCTTTCTTGAGGGGATCTTTGAAATGACCACAAAAGAGGTTCTGCACAACTCTCCATGTACTATTGGAAGGAATGTTCACCTCAACCCAGTGAGCATCTTGCATGGTGAGACAGAAAGGCAGAAGTCTAGCCCAATTGGTGTCAGGGTCTAACTGGTGTGCAGCTAAGACATGACTAAACTTGTTAAGAAACTCAGTAGGACTCTTTATGGCATTGGCTCCTTCAGCATAAAGAGGCAAGGATCTTGGGACAACCACTGGGGTAGATTTAGAGGGAGATGTAGATCTGGAGGATCCAAAGGCCTGACTTCTTGGTGGCTGATGCAGAGCAAGGTTTGGTGGATTTGCAATGCTGTCAACTACAATGGCAACATTCTCCAGGGCCTCTCTGATAATTCCAATTTCATCTTGGAAACCGGAAATAACTTCAAGAAGTTCATCTCTACAATGATTGTCAGATCTTGTCTTGGCAAGCTTTGAGTGCTCAAGCATCAAAGTATTTCTTCCATGCATGATGTTTTCAAGCTGTTCAGTTAGTTCTTCCTTATTTCTGTGGGCTTCTTCCAACATGGAAAGATTTGGATTGCTTGCGGCTGAGGATATATTGTAATGCAGTTGAATGTAATGGAAATCAACAAAAAAAATGTTGCATCCAAGAGAAAAGTATAATAAAACTCTTGAATGAGTTAACTGAACCTAAGTGACAACTAAGTGCAGAATCTCAGAATTATCAAGAGTGACAGAAATATCAGCAGAGAGGCTTGGGTCTAATAATGGTCATATATATAGCTGAGTTGGGCTATAAAGGCAACAGAGTAGGTATGCTATGCAGGCTAGGCTTGGTGTTCTTGAGAGTGCTAGATATGCTAAGCTTGGGTAGAAACTAGAATGGATTTGTTGAATTCTTAATTTTGTTGAGACACACACTAAACCAAAAGGTTCAGTAAACTTTACTTATACTGTTCTGATTGAGTTGCATTGGTAAGCACCAAGAGTCTGGACTAATTGAAATCTGTTGGGGTGTTGATAGGTGCATAAGATAAATGAAAAATTGCATCATTAATCAGCTGATATCTTGGCAACTTCTAAGTGGTTGGATAAATCTCAGATGACTAATCACTTGGAAAGGCTTAGCAGATCAGTTGAGGATGTAATGACCACATGAAAATTGATCAGGTTGGACAGCTAAAAATAGATTCTGAGAAGTGATAAAATAAACCATAACAGGGATTAGTTATGTTTGGGTTAGGGAATATCAGTTAGGGTACTAGGTTTTCTAATGGAGTGATATTGGCCAAGTTTTAAATGTTGATGCACAACAGGTTGGAACACAAATTTTACAATAATCCCACTCAACTAAATGTTTACTCTAACTAGTCCTAATTCTGATCTAAGATAATCAAACTTGTCTCTAGATAATGGTTTGGTAAATATGACTGCAATCATTTCATCAGTAGGACAGTAGGCTAGGTTAACAAAGTTATTCTCTATAGCTTCACACAAGTATCAATGTCTAATATCAATGTGCTTAGTTCTAGCATGCAAAGTTGGATTTCTATCTACCTGTATAGATCCTTGATTATCTTGAAATAAAGCTTTAGGTGTTTTTTGACAAAAGCCTAAATCTTTAAAAAGCTTCCATAGCCACATTGCCTTGTTTGTTGCTTAACAGGCTTCCATATACTCTGCCTCTGTGGTGGAAAGTGCTGCAGTTGGTTGCTTTCTTGAATTGCATGATATTGCTCCTTTACAGTAAAGAAAGGTGCATCCTATGGTGGATGTTCTGTCATCCAAGTTTTGTCCCCAATCAGCATAAGAGTATCCCACAAGATTCTGTTCTAAGTCCTTATAAGTGTATTTTAAGCAGATATAGAAGTTCCTTTTTGTTGTAAGAGTCTTCAAGATATTGGAAGTGATTGGGAGAACAAGTAGATTACGTGGTTTTCACTTAATGATTTATTGAATGTAAAAGTATTATTTATACTTTTACCTGGTCTTGGCATTACAAACACAGAGAGTAGGTTAAAGAAGGTCCCAAGAACATGTGTGCAAAGTGTGGGGCTGTTTGGACAACTTTCAGAATTTTCATGTTCTGGGTACCTAGTATTTTGGTGAAAATATTCTAAGTAAATCCCAACAAGGAATTTGGTCAGTATTCTCTAGGATTTGAAGGTAATGATCTAAGTGACTAAGTTTGGCAAATATTTAGGTGGAAATACAAATTTTTACCACACTCCCACTCAGCTAATGTTCACACTGACTAGTCCTAATTTTGACCTAAGAAATTCAAACTTGTCTCTAGCTAATGGCCTGGTAAATAGACTTGTTCCGTTGGATAGTGCCACATTGAACCATGAGTGCCAAATGATGCCATAGTGTGCCAGGGAGGCCAAGTGAGCCTAAACTTGGCCACAGAGTGTGAAATATAGCTCTTCATCTTCATGCAGAGCAGCCCCTGTGTTTCTCCCATTGGGTTGGAGAAAATCCATTTTTTGACCTTTTTTTTGGATCAATGTTGTGCATGATGTGTAAGAGCACAGAAGAATTGAAGACATGCACCTGGTACTCAATACCCATGACACTCTGAATCCAGCACCTGTAGTTTGTATCATGTCACAAAAATGAATGGCACTATCTTGGTCCACTGGTACTATCTGGCACTATATTTCAATATTAGCCCTAAAGTAAGACCTATATTAAGTGCTTATAGTGCCAGATAGTACCAGTGGACCAAGATAGTGCCATTCATTTTTGTGACATAGTACAAGCTACAGGAGCTAGATTCAGAGTGCCATGTATATTGAGTACCAGATGCATGCCTTCAGTCCTTCTGTCCTCTTACACATCCTGCACAACACTGATCCAAAAAAAAAGTTCAAAAAATGGATTTTCTCCAACACAAAGGGCAAAACACAGGGGCTGCTTTGCATGAAGATGCAGAGCTATGCTTCACACTCTGGGGCCAAGTTTAGGTCTGCTATGCCTCTCTGGCGTGCAATGGCACTATTTGGCACTCATGGCTCAATGTGGCACCATCCAATGGAACAAGCCTAATATATCTGCAATCATTTCATCTGTAGGACAGTAAACTAAGCTAACTAAGTTATTGTCTATAGCTTCACGTATGAAATGATGTCTAATATCTATGTGCTTAGTTCTAGCATGAAAAGTTGGATTTCTACCTAATTGTATACATCCTAGATTATCTTGAAACAAAGTAATAGGCGTTTTTTGACATAGGCCTAAATCTGTAAAAAGCTTTCTTAACCACATTGCTTCTTTTGTGGCTCACAGGCTGCCATATACTCTGCATCTATGGTAGAAAGTGCTATGGTTGGTTGCTTTCTTGAATTCCATGAAATTGCTCCTTTACAGTAAAGAAAGGTGTGTCCTGTGGTGGATCTTCTGTCTTCTAAATTTTGTCCCCAATCAGCATCAGAGTATCCCACAAGATCCTGTTCTAAATCCTTATATGTGTATCTTAAGCAGATATCAGCAGTTCCTTTTAGGTATCTAAAAATCTGCTTAACTGCTGCAATATGATCAGATCCATAGTTCTGATTATGTTGGCTGACAACTCCCACTGAATATGAGATATCTGCACGTGTTCCAAGCATGATATTCATCAGACTGCCAACCATAGATTGATAAGGAAAGTCAGGGCCTTCAGATGGCACCAAGCTCTCTTGATTAGGTTGAGTTTTGACCAAGTTAAGGTTTGTCTCCATTGGGGTAGCTGCCGGTTTACAGTCTTCCATTTTGTACTTCTTTAGTATATCTTGAATATACTTGGATTGGCTTAGGGTAATAGTCTGGGTACTTCTGTCTATGGAGAACTTAATCCCTAAGTAGTAACTAAGTTCTCCTAGATTGGACATCTTGAACTCCTTAGATAGGCTGCATTTAGTCTCTTCCAATGTTTCTAGGTTATTGGCAGCTATAATAAGATCATCCACATATAGCACTATTAGAACTGGATTTGCTCTATCTGGCTTATAGTATATACTATAGTCAGCATTACTCCTTTTGAAACTCAAAGATTCCAAATAAGAATCTATCTTGCAATTCCAGGCTCTCAGTGATTGTTTGAGACCATATAGTGACTTTATAGGCTTGCAGACCAAATGGGGGTTATCTTGGTCAGCAAACCCATTAGGCTGGTCCATATACAAGTCCTCATCAAGTTCTCCACTCAAGAATACAGTTTTTACATCCATTTGATGAATAAAAAACTTATATTTGGCTGCAATAGCAAATATTAATCTGATGGAATTAAACTTGGCAACTTGTGCAAAGGTCTCAGTATAGTCAAGTCCTTTTGTTTGAGAGTATCCTTTGGCTACAAGTCTTGCTTTGTATCTTTCAATTGTACCTTCAGCCTTGTATTTTGTCTTGAAGACCCATCTGCATCCAATTGAATTTTGGTTGATTGGTAATATGACTAAGTCCCAAGTTTGATTTTCCATCAAGGCCTGATATTCCTCAGTCATTGCAGATCTCCAAAACTTTTTCTGAGGGCTATTTAGAGCCTCTTTTACAGTCTGGGGTTCATCAATATGGACTGAATAGGCATAGGCTAAGTTTGTACCCTCATTGATATAGTAATTTGGGCTATTTCTTGTCCAATTGGATCTCCGGGCATTTGATACTGGAATGATCACTTCTGGGATATTCCTGGGCACTGATTCTGGCTGAAACATGGTTATAAAGTTCTCTGAAGTGAAAAAACTTTCATTGTTATGCTCTGATTCAATCCTGACAATTAGTGGACTTGAGATCAAATTTTTGTCATCATCTTATGTCATTTTTTGTGAAATTTTGAATTTTCATCAAACAACACATCCCTGGACTTGATCAGCTTCTTTGCTTTGGTATTGTAGAGTCTGTATGCCTTACTCTCATTGCAGCAGCCCAAAAATATGCATTTTACACTTTTTGGCTCAAATTTTGACTGATTTCTGGCCAGTTTTTTGGCATATGCTGTACACCCAAATATTCTTAGATATTCTGCACTTGGTCTGTATCCATACCATGCTTCAAGTGGAGTAGAATCACAAAGTATTCTGTTATAACTCTTATTTTTAAGATATACAGCAGTGGCAACTGATTACACCCAAAAATCATAGGATAATTTTTGATCATAGATTATAGATCTTGCCATATCAATTATTGATCTGTTAGCTTGTTCTGCTACTCCATTTTGCTGTGGGGAGTATGGTGCAGTAGTCTCTTGCTCTATCCCTTGAATTTTGCAGAAATGGATGAATAGTTTTGAGGTATATTCTCCACCATTGTCAGTGTGTATTATCTTGAGTTTTTTCACCAGATTCTCTCTCCACTATGGTTTTAAACTCCCTGAACTTGGACAGTGCTTCTTCCTTTCCTTCCATGAGGTAGACCCGCACGTGTCTTGTGTAATCATCTATAAAAGTAACTCAATACTTCATCCCACCTAAGGATAAATTTTGCATAGGTCAACACAGATATGAGTGAGTTGGGGCTAATATTTTCTAGTTTTGATTAACCCAGAGCTCTTGAACAGTTGTCTTGCTTGTTTCCCATATATGCAGGCTTCACAGTGCTCCAAATTAGATGGGGGATTAATTTTTACTCTGGAAATTTGCTGATTTTTGGTCATTTTCCGCAAATAATCAAAATAGATGTGTCCAAATATCCTGTGGCAAAGTATTGGTGTTTCTTCATCAAAGTTAATTATATTGGCTTCCAGATATGATGGAATATAAGGCAACTTATATAGATTCTGTTGTCTGATACCCAATGCAATATGGGCACCATTTTGATCGGTGATCCTGCATCCAGAATGGTCAATGCTGAAACTCAGTCCTTCTGCAGTGGCCTTGCTTACAGATAGTAGGTTCTTGGCTATATCTGACACATAGCATACTTCTTTAAAGGTCAGTGTATGGCTTCCTACACTGCTTCTTAGGTTTACTAGGATAGTTCCTTCTTCCACTGTATCAAGTGTTCTATCATCACCCATGAAAACCTTCATAATTGGAATTTCTTGATATTGGGTAAAAAGTTCATTTTGATGTGTAAAGTATTGAGATGCTCCAGAGTCAATATACCATTTTTGAAGATCCTTGTTTGTGGTCATATTTAGTGCAGATATGAATAGTCCTTCTTTAGTTGTTGCAGCATTTTGACATTCAGGCTTTTTCTGCTGACTATCTCTCTTTGTCAGGCACCAGTCTGATGTGTGTCCCTTCCTTTTGCAGTGGTTGCAAAACAGGTTGCTATTGCCTTTGAAAGCTCTTGGGTATCTCCTTTGTTGGTTATCATTGCGTATTAAAGCATATTCTTCTTCCTTCTTATTAGTTCTTGATTTTCTGAATTCTTCAACCAGGAAACTTCCATGTATGTAATTTAAGGTCAAATCTTCAGTTCTGGATTTTAGGGCCAATACAAGGCCCTGAAACCTATCTGTCAGGCTATTCAGGATGGTTAATATCACATCCTCATCAGTATTTGGTACACCCACAGACTCCATATCATCCACCAGCAGGGTAATTCTGTTATTTCAATTGCCATTTCTTCTCCTGGCAGCATCTTTGTGGTGAAGAGTTTTTGTCTAAGATATATTTTCTTTGCAGCTGAACATGACTCATAGGTGACTTCTAGTGCCTTCTGGGCATTCTTTGCCATTTCTGCTCTTGAGTAACAAATTAGCAAATTGTCATTGACATTGAGGCAAATGCAGTTAAAGGCACTTTGTTCTTTCTTCTGATACTTTAAGGATTCCTCTCCCACATTTTAAGCAGGGAGTTCTTCTCCCACAACAATATCCCAAAGGCCTCTTTCTTGTAGCAGCATCTTCATCCTCACCTTCCACACTTAGTAGTTACATCTTTTCAACTTCTTAGCAGAGGTAAATATTCCAGTAATAGTAGCAGTAGACATTGTACAGAGTGAGAGCTTGGGGCTCATAACCTGTTGTAAGAGTCTTGGAGATATCAAAAGTGATTTGGGAGGACAAGTAGATTATGTGGCTTTCACTAAATGAATTGTTGAATGTAAACGTAGTATTTATGCTTTTATAAGGTCTTGGCATGACAAACATAGGGAATAGGCTTAGGAAGGTTCCAGAGGCATGTGTGCAAGGTTTGGGGCTGATTGAACAACTTTGAGAATTTTCATGTTCTGGGTACCTGGTATTTTGGTGAAACTGTTCAAAGTGAATCCTGACAAGGATTTTAGTAAGTATTCTCTGAGACTTGAAGGTAATGATCTAAGTGACTAAGCTAGGTGAATATTTAGGTGGATTTACAAATTTTACAACAGAAAGCAGTCAAAATTTGAGCCTAAAAGTGTAAAATGCATATTTTTGGGCTACTGCAATGAGAGCAAAGCATACAGACTCTACATTACCAAAGTAAAGAAGCCAATCAAGTCTAGGGATATGTTGTTTGATGAAATTCCAATTTTTTGCAAAAATGACATCAGTTGATGACAGATCTGATCTCAATTCCACCAAAGGTCTGGATTGAATCAGGGTAAAACAATGAGAACTTTCTCACTGCAGAGGACTCTACAACCATGGTTCATCCTGAATCCGTGCCTAGGAGTACCCTAGAAGTGATCATTCCATTATTACAAATCAGGATATCTAACCAGACCAGAAATAGCCCAAATTACTATATTAATGAGAGTACAAACTTAGCCTATGCCTATTCAGTCCAGATTGATGAGCCCTAGACTGTAGAAGAAGCCCTAAATAGCCCTCAGACAAGGTTTTGAAGATCTGTAATAAGTGAAGAGTACAAGGCCCCAATGGAAAATCAAACTTGGAACTTAGTTAACTAGCCAATCAACCCAAAATTAATTGGATGCAGATGGATCTTCAAGACAATATACAAGGCTCTAGTACAACTGACAAGTACACAGCAAGGCTTGTGGCCAAAGGATACTCTCAAACAAAAGGATTTGACTACACTGAGACCTTTGCACAAGTTGCCAAGCTTAATTCCATCAAATTGATATTGGCTATTGCAGCCAAATATAAATTTTTATACATCAAATGGATGTAAAAACTGTATTTTTAAATGGGGAACTTAATGGGGACATGTGCATGAGCCAGCCTGATGGGCCTGTTGATCTTGGTCTGCATGCTTAAAAAATCTCTATATGGTCTCAAACTATCACCAAGGGCCTGGAATTGTAAGATAAATACTTATTTGGAATCTTTGAGTCTCCAAAGGAGTACTGCTGACTATAGTATTTACAATAAACCGGATAGAGCAGGTCCAGTTCTATTAGCTCTATATGTGGATGATATTATTATAGCCACTATTAACCTCAAAACATTGGAAGAGACTAAATCTAGCCTATCTAAGGAGCTGAAAATGTCCAGTCTGGGAGAACTCAGTTACTGCTTATGGATAAAGTTCTCTGTAGACAGAAGTACCCAGACTATCACCCTAAGCCAATCCAAATATATTCAAGATATTAAAGCAGTATCAAATGGAACACTGTAAACCAGCAGCTACCCCAATGGAGATACACCTTAACTTGGTCAAAACTCAACCAAATCAGGAGAGCTTGGTGCCATCTGAAAGCCCTAACTTTCCTTATCAATTCATGGCTGGCAGTAAGCTGTATATCTTGCTTGGAACACATTCTAATGTCTCATTTTCAGTGGGAGTTGTCAGCCAGCCTAATCAGAACCATGGATCTGATCACATTGCAGCAGTTAAGCAGACTATTAGATATCTAAAAGGAACTGCTGATATCAGCTTAACATACACATATAAGGATTCAGAAAAAGATCTTGTGGGATACTCTGATGCTGATTGGGGACAAAACTTAGAAGTCAGAAGATCCACCACAGGATACACCTTTCTTTACTGTAAAGGAGCAATTTCATGGAATTCAAGAAAGCAACCAACTGTAGCACTTTCTACCACAGAGACAGAGTATATGGCAGCCGGTTAGGCTACAAAAGAGGTAATATGGCTAAGGAAGCTTTTTAAAGATTTAGGCTTATGTCAAAAAACGCCTGCTACCTTATTTCAAGATAATCAAGGATGCATACAATCAGGTAGAAAACCAACTCTTTATGTTAGAACTAAGCACATAGATATTAGACATTGTTTCATACATGACACTATAGAGAAGAACTTGGTCAACTTAGTTTATTATCCTACAGATGAAATGATTGCAGACATATTTACCAAACTATTAGCTAAAGACAAATTCAGTTGAGTGGGAGTGTTGTAAAGATTTGTAATTCCACCTAAATATTCACCTAACCTAGCTGCTTAGATCATAAGCTACAAATCTTAGAAAATACCGACCAAATTCCTTGTTGGGATTTACTTGGAATATTTTCAGCAAAATACCAGGCACCCAGAACATGAAAATTGGATGAGTTGTCCAAACAGCGCCAAGCTTTGCGCACATGTTCTTGAGACCTTCCCGAACCTATTCTACATGTTTATTATGCCAGGACCATGTAAAAGTATCAATACTACATTTACACTCAGTAAACCATCGAGTGAGAACCACATAATCTACTTGCTCTCCCAATCACTTCCAATACCTCCAAGACTCTTACAACATAATCTGGACACAAAACAAGCCGATTCTCAGCAATTGACGAATTCTCGGTTCCCCAAAACGACCTAGCCTCCCGTGACAATCTCACCAGTGGTTGCATCGGTTTCCGCAATGTTTTCATACCCAGGGACAATGATCCTGCACTGTGACTTGTATACGTTGCGATCTCTGATGCCCAAATCATATACAGGTAAACACAGTTAAATAGGCAAGGTAGTCGAGAGGCTTATCAGTGCACAGTATATCCATACAGAAAGACACCTACCAACAGAATGGAACTAGTGCACTATCATGAGTGAGTAAAAGAAGTAGAGTGCTACCCGGAATACTGTAAGTACTCATGAGCTAAAATATCCACAAATGTGCCCCATCATTGGCATACTGCTTCCTGGGCAACCTCCCACTGATCCTCGCCATACCCCCAGGGCCTCTTTGCTATGGTGGAAGTGCGCTCACTGATTTGCTGGTTTCCGCAAACGCGAAACTCGGTCAAATTTTTTGTTGATGGAGAAACAACCGGAAGTGGATGCGAGAGGTGGCGGGCACGTATGGTGGCACCCGATGGGTATGAGCCATTGGGGAGGGGCAAACCCGCAAGAGATTAAGCGAAGTGAGGTGAGGATTGGGTCGGGTTGGGTTGGGCTGGGCTGGGCTGGGTGTAAAGGGCTCCTTTAATTTGCAATCAACTGGGAGTGGCTGAGGGGGAAGAGGGTGGGGGAAGGTTTTATGGGTGGGACCGAGCCAGGGCCTGAGGTGGCCGAGAAGCGATAGCCCATGATTGGAGAACCGGTCAGGGTTGATTGAAAAAGGAATGGTTGAGAACGATTCCATGAAAGCTACCGGTTAGGTAGTGGTTGGGTTGCGCCCAGGGAACACTCCACACAATTAGGGTTGGGAAGTTAAACACGGCCTCGGGGTGAGGGGTGGGTGGATACGCCGAAGAGCGATGGGTAGGCGTTGGAAACAAAAGGGTTCGGTACATGGATAGGATGGTGGGATGGTGGGGTGAGGTAAGGGTGAACAAAGGGAAAAGATGGGTTGGTATGTTGGGTGATTATTTGGTTAGGTTTCCCGCGGCCATTTTTAGTCGATCTAGCTCGTTAGCCATGGTTCTTCTGGTAGATGTGGCGATTCTTCCGTTGGTAGGGGAACCGGGGGCGTTTCCGCTGGGGGAAAGTGCCCCGGAGGAGGCTCTTCGGGTGATCAGAGATTGGAAGAAGTTGGCGATGACCTCGTTCTGGTTGGCTCCCGCGCCACCGCTCGTAGGCGAGGTGCTGTTAGGAGTGGAGGGGGAGGTTGGGTTGTTACTGGAAACTGGAGAGGTCGGCCTTGGGGCGGTGAACGATGAACGTATCCCGTGTTGTTCCTATTGATCAACATCAGTACAGACGAGGGCAGATTTGATCGATGGTTCGGGACTTACCTTCAGTTTTGCTAATCTGGCCAATCGCGCAGCCACATCATCCGAGTTTGTGCTGACTGGATAGGCAGGATTGGCTAGAGATAAGCCAGCACCCGGGCCTGCAGGCTCTGCAGTGCGTTGAAGAACTTCGTAATGACGTTCAAGGAAGGTCTGCTCGTCCTCAGCTTCGATGACGGGGTTCATGACCATCGCCTTGGTGGTTGTGAAGGTCAGGGTTTGGTCAGGATATTGCATGGTCTCTGGTGGAAACTTACCTGATCTGCGGCCGACTGCCGTTGGACAAACGACTCGAAGTACGTCTGTGCACCAACCACATCCACATAGTCCGGATCATTATCTTCCGCGTGAACATCCTTTTCGAAGGCCCTCGAGACTACCTCACAGTCGAAACCATCCCTCAGCACTCGGATCTTTCCCCAGCTGTCCCACCCTGAAGGTACAATCACCAGGTCTCGCTCAACCACCTGAGCACGTGTATTGAAAGGAAACGCAGTATGTACAAGGGAGCTGGAGCTGTCAGAGGTGGCCCCCAACAGGCGATGGAGGATGTATTGTCGCAGAGAGCTGAGGGTCTCCTGACGGTGAGTGGAGGTATAGAATAACGCCGCACCGTCTGCGAACAGGAGTTAGTTACCAGGTCCCTGTGGGGAGCGAGCCAAAAGGGACTTACATTTGAGGCATAAAGTTCTTAGCGTCTGCTGAATAAAGTCGAACTGCTCTTCTCTGAAATCCATTTCTCTCTCGTGGAGAGCCGTCACATCAGACTAAACCAAGGAAATGGTTAACCCTGTGTTGCATACAACCGGCCCGGAGGAGGGCGTCAAAAATACCTTGGTGCACACAACGACAAGTGGGATGCCGAGATTGGTGGTAAGACAGCCTGGGCCTAACGGCAGCAAAACGTCGCTGTTCATCGAGGCGGAGATGGTGGAGGGGGGCACCGAAGATGTGGTGGTTGAGATGGAGGGGTCGACGTATTGCTGAACATATTTCTCCACTGCAATGCATGATTAATACACCAAAAACCGAGCACCTAGCTGCACATCCATCAGAAATCAAATCTTACATTTTTCTTTGGCCTCATCGACCACGAATTTGCCAAACGTCCACCGGCTGCCACTGTCCTTGTTCGGTCCCTCGCCATGCTGGATACTCGCCACCGCCCTTTCAAGAAGCTTTATCCACCTCTCGAATGTTTCAACGAAGGTCCACGGCTTAGACCAGTCAAGAACAATGACGGCCAAAGAGTTGGCAAAGGTGTTCTCATTCAGACTGAACCGAAGAAGGTGGTGATATGCAGCATCAGAGCCGGCCAGCTGGTGGAGTCCGATACGGGCCACCGTTTCTATTGAAGAACCAGGAAAAAATCAGGATCCAACCATGTCATAGGAGCAAAGAAACCCAACTAAACAAGACCTTCGTTCTCCTCATCTTTGACATCCACGAACGAATACGACAGCGCGAGCTCGTTCTTCAGGTTGTGCTTCAGATCCGAGGTATCGGTACCGACGGACACACCGTTCGTCGGACCAGCACCTGTTTCTTCGGGAACCCGTCTGAGATGATCGGCCAGTGAGGTCTTCCCCGAATTTGAGTCACCTAGATTCCAGGAAAAAGCACAGGTTAACTTGCCTGGTGGAAACAAAGGAGACTTGAGGCCCTGAAGAAGAGCCAACGAGCGCATTCCCACCTACCTAAAATCAAGACGTTTTTGGATTGTACAATTTTGTTCGAGGCAACCGTCTGCAAGATGGTGGACCAGATTTCCTCAGCCTCCTCTTGTGGGGGGTCGGCTTTCGGGCTACTGTTTGCTATGGCCATGTCGAGTGGGAGAGGGATATTAAGTTGTGGTAGCCAATAGAGTGGGGAATCTGCGGGCAAGGGTGTGAAGGAGAACCTTGTATCCACTGTGTGCGGAAAAAAATAAGATATTCTCGAAGAGATATAACGACCCGCTGAAAATGGTTGGCCCAAAGCTACCCTTCACACATCACTGCTGGAAATCACCGATGGTCAGCTCGACCCCTTCCACGTGACCCGGGATTGTTGTCGGTCGTTGAGCATTTGAGTTTATGTAACCACCATTCCAACCTAAGCGAATAGCATTCGAGGCCGGAAATCATGAAAATATTGGATTACTTGAATAAACAATCCGAATAGAATCAGAGGTTGTTTTCGGGAATCCCCGATCTGATGAAGCGAATGGAATAAATGCTCATGTTGGCATAAATGGATGAATGCCGTGAAGTGCTTGGTGGGCAATGCACCACTGGGATTCTGCTTCTCTGGCGAATGCTGGCCATGTTTATTGGTGCTCAATGTGTAGGGTTATGTCGTCACGCTGAGGCGCAATGCTGATCAGGGCACAAATTCATGGCTAGACCACCGACGCTCTATGTTTCATTTGATCTATTAACGAGAGATAGGGTTGTCCTTGAACCGGGCGATGAATGATTAATTAAAGGTCACTGAAAATGTACACTGTGGTGGGTAATATCTCTTCCAAAACGGGGGAGCCGCTTCTGTCTCGTAAAGGATGCAAGGAGGGGGAGAAATGAGGGGAAATACACATGGCAAGTTGGACTAGGGTGGGGTGAGGAGAAGCTCTCCTTGGATTCAAGAAACCGAGGTTTAGATCCGAGGAGACCTTGGGGGACTGGGCGGGGCGCTTTGAGTCTCTGGCCAGACGTGCTCGCTCTGTGGCCTCACTATCTTTGGACGAATTTGTAGCTCGGAGCTGATGTACAGCATGGCTCCGTTGTTCCCGTGTTTGCCACAATAGTTCGTGGCTGAGAAGACGGTAATTAGATGTCCTCCAGCAAAGAATTCGTAACCCGCAGAGCAGGCCTGATGTGCACGGATGATGAGGTCCAGATTGTTTCTATTGATGAATTGCTTGACTATGTCTGGGCCAAACTTCACTATCCCTGCGCCACGAGCTGGATTGGGATGAAAGCCAACCTCGGAGGGACCATCCGTTGGATCCGACCAAAGAATGTTGTGGAAGGCAGCCAGGGAGGTTTCGTCGTTTTGGGAGAACCGCAGTGGTCGCTTCAGGCTTTCGATTTCTTCCAAGGACTTCACCTGCCCGGTACCACCATGAACGCAAAGGATCCGATCGGAAATCAATGCTGCGATGGGCAGACAGTCGAACACATCGTTGATCTTCTCCCAAAGTGGAACTGCAGCGGTGCTGGGGAATCTTTCGCTCATCTCCGCATAAAATCCGTAGGTTTGGTTGATGAAACGGTCCTCATGGTTGCCGCGGATTAGGAAGACCCGAGTGGGAAACTTGATTTTAAGTGCGAATAGCAACATGATAACATCAACGGAATGCTGGCCTCGATCTACGAAATCCCCTAGAAATACGTAGCTGACATCTACCACATCTCCAGTGTAAGGGTTGGGCGAGCCGTACGTTTTGAAGAATTCGAGAAGGTCGTTGAGCTGTCCATGAACATCGCCAAACACCTTACAAGGCGCACTTAGCCGGACACACATGTCCTCCTCTAGAAACGCTTTCTCCAGAAAATCGCATATCAATTTGACCTCTTCCACGCTCAGTAAACTATAGGCTCTGTTGGACGGAGGTGTCCATGGCTCGGAAAGTAAATAGAATTGTATGATTCGGTTAGCAAGATTCTCCACCATATGGAATGATGGATCACTCTCATCCGTAATCGCTAAAGCACAAGATATTGATGAATTTTTGGCATTAACAATGGGCTCATGTGGGGCGCAGGAGGCATATCCCTCGACGTTATGTCCGATGTCGTATGTTGATTGAAGTTTAACACTCCGGGAGGAAGATAGATTATCCTGGCTGCTGATTTTGAAAGGAAGTCGAAGAGGATAGATTTGCTCTAGTAGCTGTTGGTTAACGGCTATCATGAACTCACGCTGCTTTCGGGTAGAGAGAGATGACAGCTCTTCTTTGAAATCCTGCGCCAATTTCCGTTGGAATTGCTCCATCATCTGGAAGTGCTCATTGGTGATTTTATGGGCTTTACGATGCCCTAGCTGATTGCTTCTCCACGGTGTATTCCTGGCCCTTAGGAGTAGCTCAGTACCCTTTAGCAGCTCACATGCCACAGCCTCCATGAGCATATCACGATCAATGAAGCTAACCTTTCCACCTCGTGTAGGCATTTTCCGGGCTGCAGCCAAGGTCTCTTGCATGAGATCTTCATCGGTGAAAGTACGCTTCTGCAAAACCATTATATGCGAGATAAGTATTTGAAATTCCTCGAACGTCATTTTGCGGCTGCCGCTGACATTGTAACAACGAAATATGTAGCGCAGTCGCCAGAAAAGAGCAGGCGAATCGGAGCTGTGTGGAGTGGATACATCAAGAACGGCACAGCCCAACACTAAATCATCCAGGCTGATCTCACCTCTTCTGCCCCTATCGAAAGTATGAAACAATCGTTCGGCGAAATCCGTTTCAAAGCCTAGCTCTTTGATGAACTGTACAAATACGCCGGTGTGCTCTGGTTTGCTGATTTGGAATGTGTTGGCTGGAGATATACGTTCAAATATGTTTCGGACATACGCTATTTGCTCCTCCCCAAACTTGGCACTCTCAAGGAAAGCTGCCTCGGTCAAAGCTTCAGGATTTCTCAACAGCGCCAGCTGGGGGATGTCTGGTTGTTCAGCCCCAGTGTCTGAAACGGTTTGTGGTGTTTTCTTGGGCGTCTGCACTTGAAGCGGGATAGGTATCTCCATTAAAAAGAATTGGTTATGAAAACGTTCACTAGGGCTACCCCACAAAGCTGAGCAGGAATATGAATGTAAAAGGCAGCGCTGTTTCGTCCAAATCAAAACAAATAGGGATCATCAGACCCCATGAATAATATTGAAGTACATTAATCGATCACGGGAGCCGGATCATAATTGGCTATTTCTGAACAGGCTAACCATTCAATCCAAGCACTAGGCTAACATGATCAGCACCGGCTAAAACTGATTTAAGTGTGAAGTAAGGGTTTTTGAGTGAGACCTGGGTCAGGAATGCAAGCACCATGAATTCTCCCAAGATTGCCTTGATGGTGACCAATCGAGGTTTTCCTTTCCACTAATCATTCTGGATGGTCCTGGTCAGAATGCGCCATGCCTTCGAAACAGTAGTGCGATTGGGCCCACAGGGCAGGCCGACTGAGGTATGGCAGCAGGTCTACCAGGAGACTCATGGATATTAGAGTTTAGCTTTGAACCTTGTATCACACCAAAAATAGAGATTGTAGATTGTAACTTGATCGAGTATATTTTCTGGTTGCACTCTAGCATTCGATTTCCTTTAAATGGCAAACGCAACATACGCAACACCTGCATTGACTTGGCACTGATAAATCAGTTGGATATATCACTCACGCTCCATTAACTAAGGAAGAAAGCCTCAGACATGTGTTACAAATATACATCTTGCAATTAACTGGCCTATTGGCAAACTCGTCAAATTCGACGTCAAGCGAGCACTTTGGCGCGGTTGCTTGATGTTCATCCACCATTTTCTACCGCGAGCTTCGGATATACTGGACACATCGTGAGAATAGGTGGCAACTGCATGGGCAATGCCACGAGCTATATTCAAAAAAACGTTGTAATCGAGGTTGGATGTGTTATCACGGATCTAACGGCTGGCCAGCCTTGCCACCGAATTTCTTGGCTTCCTCTTCAGTCTTGAGCTCGTCCGCCCCGGTATCAAGACCTCCGGAGGGAATCCCAACGGCCGCGAAAGGTCCAACATCCGAGCGGCTGTAGGGGTAGAGGCCACTCTCGTAAACAACGTCCTTGGCTTGGAAGTGCTTCTCGAATAACGCAGTAACAACCTCCGAGCCAGCAGGTGTGGGCTGTCCGCTCGAATCCCCGTTAAGAACACGAATAACATAGTTGGGCGAGGCAATCATATCGAAGTTGAGGATGACTGCAATGCTGTCGATATCGGTCTTGCTCAGCTTGCTGACATAGTGCTCGGACCCCAGGAGGCCGAACTCCTCAGCAGACCACCAGCCAAAGCGCACCTTGTTCTTGGGTCTGGTGTGGCCGAACTGGCGAGCAACCTCGAGCAGAGCAGCGCTACCCGAGCCATTGTCATTGATACCTGGACCAGCACGAACCGAATCCGAGTGGGCTCCGAGGAAGATTACCTTGGTTGGGTCCCCACCCTTGGTCTCGGCTAGGACATTGTAGGTGGTGCGATTCTCGATGTACATCGAGAGATTCAAGGTTACGTTAGGCTCACCACTCTTAAGAAGCTCAATCAATTCTTCACCAGTCTACTGGCTGATACCTCCGGTGGGGATACTGAGTACTTCTTCGTCTATATCATCAACTTCGTCAAAAAAGTCAGCGGGTCCATTATTGTAGATGATAAAGGCAGCTGCGTCATGCTTCTTAGCATTTATTGACTTATCGGTGATGCTACAGCCACGCTCCATCAATGCGACCTTGTCCTTCAGATCAACACCGGTGAAATCACCTTCCTCACAGCCTGCTTTCCCGTTGTCGCCAGCAGCGCTGGATACGAGAGCTACTGGTGCTAGAAGCCCATATCGAGGGGGCGAAGCAATTAGCGGCATTGCATATATAGTAAACTCTTTCCCATTAGCAGATAATGACTGGGCCAATGACTCATAGTAGAGTGCAGAAAACTGTTGAAGAGTAACCCTGTACCCTGCCTTCTTGACAACTCCATAGACGAAGCCTATGGTCAGCTGATGTCCCTCACTCCCGGAAACGCGCGTTCCATTATGTTTGCATGCGAATTGCTGGAGCTTGTCTGTATGTTTGAGAAGGCCTTGAAGGATGATCCTATTTTGAAGACTCAAGGTGAGTGTCCCCTCAAATTCCGAAGCGGTGGTCACAATAACCAACGTTGAGATGACCAAAGGAGCTATCATGGTAATTTTTTAGTGTGAGTGGTGCAATGTTGATGAATTTTTATAGCGTTGTACAATGTATGTAAACACCGCAACAACGGTCAGGAACGTGTTCTTCTAATATTAGAGGCCAATAAGGCACCGTGAACCCTCGAAGGAAGACTCGGGCTTTCTGCATTAAACTGGAGCATCATCCAAACCCTTTCATTTGCCGACTTTGCTATCTCCACTCTTGTCAGAATTACTTGGCTTTTGCACTAGATTGATTGATTGATCGAACCGCAACTCTTTCCCCATCTGCCAAAAGAGGCGCTCATTGATGTGCAACGATAGATGAGGAGATTTGATGCATATAGCAACCAGCATTCGCTAGCCAAAAGAATATCGACTCGACCCAATTAGAGTTTCCTCAATCCAACCTATATATCAAATGACGAGATTGTTTCTGAATATTTGTATCCATGAAGCTGGCCATTCCACCATTTGGGATAGTGTTCTAGCAGTGGGTTCCACCACCCTTTTCGAGAAAACAAGTGGCACATCCTTACCAGATTGCCTACGCATTGATCGTAGCAAGCTACCCAGATAGGCGAAGATGTTCTACAAGCCAAAGCATGCAGCAATGATTCAATAAAGATCATTGCTGACGAATATACTGCTGCAAAGCTAACTAGTCCTTGCTTTCGAGGTTCTTGGGCTTTCTGCACGAAGAGAAAGGGCAACAGCCGAACTGCAACCTCATAATCTCGACCACCCATGAAGTCAATAACACACTGTACAACGAAAACCCGACCCCACGTCAGCCAGGAATGTAGTCTTCGACGCAGTCCTTAGGGTTAGTAAAGCTACCTGGCTAAGTTACACAGAGCTAGTGTGGGTACGGCAGCACAAGATGATGATGTATCACATAAGGAAATCCGAGATATCCAGTACCTTGGCACCAAGGAAAGCGTACCTAAATACGGATGGGTAAAAGGAAATCCAGTTTGTTGCTTTCAACCTGGTGAATCGTACCTCACTGCTGCCGTATTTCATGGTTGGTTATGTGAGATTCGACGTCAAGGTGGGATTCCACCACCCGATATTTCAGATTGGGCTCCAGTCGTTCATAATATTCCTTTTATACCAACCAATTAATTCATGTCCTGAAATTAGGCCTTGCGCTCACATCTGCACCCATTCTGCAAGTCGACGAGCCATTTAATGGCAACATGTGGCCAGCATTCTTGTGTGACGAGTCTGGTGCAATTGATGAATACGCGGATGGATTTCCCTAGAAAGCCCTAAAATGCATGCTACTCTTGCCATTCCAAATCGCACAAAGCGGGAAAGTGATTACATATGTGCAACTGGGGATGAGAATTAATCATCTGCGCAAGAAATGTCGTGAAGAAGGACGCTCTGAATTGTGGATTACACAAACTTGTCCCTTCCACCACTAAAGGTATGTTTCCCCATGTATATAAGCCCGCTCAACCGATCATAACCATACCACTCACCCCGATTTCGAGATAAAGCAACATCCACTATGAAAGCCTCTCTCGCGCTTCTTGCTTTGACCGCTGCAGCTGCCACCGCCCTCAAATATGAGGGCCTCCGCTCCGAACTGCTTCAGAAGAAGATCACCCTTAGAGGTCTTCTCCGCCATACAGACAAGCTTCAACAATTCGCCAATAAGCATAACGGAACCCGTGTTTTCGGTAGTGAAGGACACAAACGTACCATTGACTACATCTATGGGGTTGTCAAGAAGGCGGGGTACAAGGTCTCCCTCCAAGAGTTCTCTGCACCTTACTCCGAGACCCTGGCTCAGAAGCTTTCAGCTAATGGGAAGGAATACACCATCAATGCACTAACCCTAACTGCCTCAACCCCCAAGGCGGACTTAATGCACCTGTTGCTCTCGTCCCCGATGTTACCGGCGCGAAGGGGACAGCAGGCTGTGAGGAAGGTGATTTCGCTGGAGTTGATCTCCAGGGCAAGGTCGCCTTGATAGAGCGTGGCGGC
Source organism: Basidiobolus meristosporus CBS 931.73 (assembly GCA_002104905.1). NCBI lineage: Eukaryota > Fungi > Basidiobolomycota > Basidiobolomycetes > Basidiobolales > Basidiobolaceae > Basidiobolus > Basidiobolus meristosporus. The sequence continues at coordinate 23,659 of MCFE01000124.1, read as the reverse complement.
TGTGCCTTCAACAACAAATCAGTTAATGCAGCCAAGCTTGGGGCTGTTGCAGCCATTGTCTACAACAATGCTCCCGGAGATTTCAAAGGAACGCTTGGGGCCGAGGGGACCTCCAGCATTCCCACCGGAGGTATCAGCCAAGAAAACGGCAAAGTATTCATTGACCTTCTTAAGAGCGGCGAGCTTAAAGTAAACCTGAACCTCAAGGAGCTTCGTGAGAATCGTACCACCTACAATGTCATAGCCGAGACCAAGGGTGGGGACCCAACCAAGGTAATCTTCCTCGGAGCCCACTCGGATTCGGTTCGTGCTGGTCCAGGTATCAATGACAATGGCTCGGGTAGCGCTGCTCTGCTCGAGGTTGCTCGCCAGTTCGGCCACACCAGACCCAAGAACAAGGTGCGCTTTGGCTGGTGGTCTGCTGAGGAGTTCGGCCTCCTGGGGTCCGAGCACTATGTCGGCAAGCTGAGCAAGACCGATATCGACAGCATTGCAGTCATCCTCAACTTCGATATGATTGCCTCGCCCAACTATGTTATTCGTGTTCTTAACGGGGATTCGAGCGGACAGCCCACACCTGCTGGCTCGGAGGTTGTTACTGCGTTATTCGAGAAGCACTTCCAAGCCAAGGACGTTGTTTACGAGAGTGGCCTCTACCCCTACAGCCGCTCGGATGTTGGACCTTTCGCGGCCGTTGGGATTCCCTCCGGAGGTCTTGATACCGGGGCGGACGAGCTCAAGACTGAAGAGGAAGCCAAGAAATTCGGTGGCAAGGCTGGCCAACAATTAGATCAGTGCTATCATCAAGCATGTGATAACACATCCAGCATCAATCACCGGGCCTTCTTGATCAATGCCCGTGGCATTGCCCATGCAGTTGCCACCTATTCTCACGATGTGTCCAGTGTATCCAAAGCCCGCAAGGGTAAACCGGCCAAGAGAGAGGTGTCCGACTCGCCAGCCACCTTGAAAAGTGGGTCCCGCGGAACCCAATTACCCGCCTTTTAACGAAACCAATCGAGGGTTCACCATTTTTCCAGCATGCACTGGGCTAGCACGCAGTTTCTCGGAATACCCTCTCCCCCATCTTTTGCCTAAACCATGACGAACCGGCTGAATACCTCTAAAATTACCTCTTGAATAAAGTGATCCATCATCACCTACCGGATGGCCGATCGATATGTTGAATCCAACCCCGCCCAAGCCGTTATGGGAATTACCATATCGAACCAAAGGACTAGGATGCGGCTGATCTATATACACTTACTGTTTGAGCTGCATCAATATCGAGGGAGCATTCCCTAATCTGGACCAATGGACTCGGGACCAGTGTATCCTATCATCCAGCTGGGCTCGGTTTGGTGAAATAGACTCACAGCCACCCGGAATTTATTCCCCGATTCCAGGTAACCAGCACCGATGAGGACTTCCCATACAACTTCGGACTACATATGGTGTATGTTCACTTGGTCACCGGGCGCTAGGACCCATAGGTCAACCTGAACATCGCTTGGCCTGAATCCCCTCTTTACCGGATATGTGACAGTAACGTCGGCAGGTTTACCGGAACTGATCGTAGTAGCTTACCTGGATATTCCTGCTGGTTCCACCAAACCCAATCCCGTCCACAGCCACCCGAAGGCGAATTCACTCTACCTCACGTGCTTACCCAGTCATTGGTACGCCAATGCTCAAGGGGGAACCGTATGAGCGGATACGTAGACGGCTCAAACTCGCGAACGCTCACCATGCACCCGATCCCTGGCTCGGTGGGTGGTCCTTGAGCTTCCGCCCCCCCCCCTCTCGACATAGGCCAAGTAGCAATGAGCATCATCTGTTTAGGAGAACTATGGCTTGGTTGAATATGGAAACATTGGTACCGGTTGTCTGATCCATTTCGTCAACTTATGACCCAGCCACCAGCCTATAGCGACCATTGCTGGCATAATCGGTGTCCAGCGCCGATAAGTCCTTACGTGGATAAACAAAGGAGCCCCTTCGCCGTAGTGCGATCACCATGTTTCCGCCCAGATCACCAATTATACTGCCATAGAATTGCTGCTTTACCCACCCTGAGTTCGGAGCGTAGATTGGGTGGATGAAATAGGGGCTCGGGTTCAAACATTTGTCGTGATCCGATAAATCCCCCGGGTAGCCAAACACAGTGGCATAATACTCGTGCAACGAATGGACTGGTTTTGGAAGGAACGTACTGATTTGTATTGTGTTGTATTGTATTGTACAGCAATGTGCTTAACAGGGACACGCTCTATTGGTATACCGGGATGTATGAAGATGGATCAAGCTCTGAATAAAAATGATGGATCAATGGAATGGGTATTGGTCACCGAGAATATCAATTGATGGCTATTTAAGATGTGAATGCGATGTTTTAGGAACACTTGGTCCATGTGATCGGTGATTGATCGGGGCAGCAGAATTGGTTTGGTTTATACATTGCCCACATCCTCCCATTTCAGATAGCTACTCCGCCTAGATTGAATGAATCTAGGATAGGTGTTTCTAAACATAAGCTCAGACACCTCTTCCACCGCCCTGTCAAAGATATCCACGCTGATGTTCTTCTGATTGAGTGCCTCCTGGATTTGTCTCCGTGTCTTCCCATTGAGATTCACCATCAATCGTGCGTTTGGCGTGATGAAGGTATCATACACATCCCGCACCTCCGTCTCTATTACCTCCACCTTCAACTCACCAGTTTCATCGCATGTCCAGCTATCCTTCAGCCTACGACACCTTTCGAAAAACAGCACATTCTCCACAGAAAAATCCTGCACCGCAAAAAGCTTGAATTGCTCCCAGAGCGTGTAGTTGTCCATGACTTGCTCAAATGATACCTTGGTTGCGGTTAGCGGGTATGCGTTGATATTCGAACTCAGATCATTCCCAGTGCGTCGTGAGAATAATGAGGTGATGCTCGGATAGCCCCGAGTGATTAAGACTGGCCGAACTATCATATGGTATTGGAAGGTTAGAAGAGGGATGAAGGCAAGATTAACCGCGTAATCATTAGGATCGAAGGTACGAAGAGTTGAGATGTGGAAATAAATGATAAAGAATACGTCGAAGAACATGTTCACCAGGCTCATGTAGAGTAGCTCCCCTCGGATCCCGTATGCATCCGACACATTGCGCAACATTATCACAAAGATGAAGAGGATAACGTTGTATAGAACGACGAAGATTTGGTGGGGGATCCATTCCCATCCATTGAAGCAGTTACTCGTAATCACCTTCGGTATTATGGCAATGTTCTCGCTGAATGCCTGTAAGACTATCAGGATCATTATATGGAACACCATGGCAGTCCCAATGGATGTGTTGAGGAAGTTTGAGCTCAGAATATATCGGTGTTGATGAAACCAGCTTTGCTCCAGAGGAAGGGCGGTAGTAGGCGGTCTAGTACCATTACTGTTGACTATAGATGAATCTGATGGGTATGTTAGGTTTCTCATCTCCATCCCAGAGTCATTGCTGGACCGTTTCTTCAGATTTACTGTGCGCTCGGATTTGAGGTTATGTTTCGTGGCAGTATTGTTGGTGAGTGCAGAAGCTAGCTTGGCTTCGCTTAACCGATAGAGGAAAAGCAACCGAACAGAGCGTGCAATGATTGCAAGATATATCACCGGGTATCCAAATTCGGTTATCCATACAATCACAAAGCAAGGGATAGAGCCGGTTAGACTCCATCGGAGCATGTATAACACGCCAATGATACATACAAACAACTCCATAAGTAGACTAAGCTTAGGGGAGCGATATTTTATGTAATCGGTATCTCTATGCCTCCAAAATACGACTGAGCTACCGAACGATTGCAACACCCACAGCGGTGTCAAGACACAAGTCAGAATCAGACCTGCACTCATTGTGTAATGAATGAATGAATAACAATCCTTTCGAATTTCCTAGACGGTGAAGTCTGCCCCGGACTGTTCGCTTTCAATGCCTATGAAAAGGGATACGAATCGCTACTGTTGGCTACTGTCAGAGAATATGCTTATTGTTCTCAGACAAGTATGCATATATTATTCACAAGAATGTGCGCTGTTGTGGCCAAGCTAACACTGGCCTTATTGGTATATAAGGAGATGAAGATGATTAACAGGGTGCAAGGCTGCTGTCCACAAGCACGATAAAAACCTGAATAAACAAGTACAAGAATAGAAGTCTGGTGGTGAAGGTTGCGTTGCCGTAAATATATATATATATCAATGTTTGAAGTGCCGGAAGCAAACACCGACTATATATGTAACCGTTTTGACATATACACACCTACCAATAGAAAAAGCCTCAAGTTTTACCTGTGCCCATGTCTAAGACCCCACGAAAGATATAACACTGGTTACACCAATGCAAATGACACATGACAAATCATCTCCCTTGGATATGGGATCAGCAAACTCATTGGGCTTTTATCACACCATACAGTCCATTCAAACCTGGATAGAGTAAAGGAGGTTAAGTGAACCCAACGATGAGTAAGGACCACTAATCAACTAGGGTAGTGAGAGGCTTCTGGTTCTAGGGAATAGAATCACAGCAGTTGCCTTGCTCATCCCAATTGGAAAAAAGGTAGCGCTCGACTGTGATTTATGTCTGTATGAAGCGTGCAGCAATCTGGTCTGTAAACATTCCGGGAATACCCTGTTCAGCTTTAGATGCGCAGCAGTCAAGTATAGCAATGGTAATATATAAATATGCAATGCACGAACAATCCGTATGAATCAATAATAGCACATATAGATCTAACTAATTTGAGAAACCAACCGATATACTTCCTGGAAATCTAATTCACCTTTGTGACCCCAACGATACGTTTGATCAGCAGAGAGGCGTGCAATGTATATATGATAGATCGAAGCCGCGCATTTCCATTGGAAGCCTCAGTGACTTGGATCGATCTCTTCCTGGATATATCTGATTTACAAGCTGATGAACAATATACCATGAGAAGTGAATTAATCTAATAGAATACATGGATTTGCATTGTAGAAAACAAGCGACGTGCTATGGATCATTAGCCGTATATTTCTGGACAATGCTCCGCTTTCTATCGCCAGTGATTGGAATCATGATCCATATCCTCGCTGAAATATTATCAAATAAAGAAACACCACCTGTTAGCATTCATAATGAGCCGCCATCCACAAGAAAAAACCACGTCATATTATTACCTCATTACCCTTGCCATCGTCGTTAAATCAGACAATCTGCAACTATGATACCATGCACAAAGGCGAGACAAACCCAATTAGTTACGTCAGCCTTTGATATATTCAAGTCACTATGCTCAGTATATAATGCTTCATTTTAACTCATGTGACTATGATGTGCCCAGCATTCAGTCTGGATTATACCCAACGGAAAGCTTCCACCAGCAGAGACTGGTACCAAATATTCAATTCATATAGCATCGACGTATTATGATGAATAATAAACAATATAAATATTGAACGAATTTCTGATAGAACTTCATCCTTCAATTGCGATCTCATATATATATATTAGGCTAGTTGAGAGAACAAACGCGTTTTTAAATACACAGGCCGATCTAGTTCCTTCCACAGATGTATTTTTGCTATTTTATCTGAATGATTAAACTGGAACCATTTCCTGATTAGTACAGGAAACCGGTTACCTCACCACCGCTATCCCGCTTTATGGTGATGGCGATACTAAATGTCGGTCGACGATGAATAAGAACTACCAACTTAAATGTACTGGTCTTGTTAAAATAAGGCACAAATGAACTTTAATAATTTACAAAATATCAAGGGAGTTGGTCGAAGCTGGCACGCCAACTAATACGCGTCTGTTGAGGGCGTTTCCGATGTCTGTAAGGTCAAAATGAAATTCCTAATACAAATTTAGATAGTACATTTACAGACACCACCGGGAAAACCATAGACGAGCGGACAACTAATACAAGCAATGAATGAGTGAAATGATTAGGGCGACATGGTGACCTCAACATAGATTACATATTGGTGGCAATATATATCACTTTAGCAACCGACTCAATTAGCCAATACATAATTGAGTTTCTTGGGAGATGTTTGTCCTTTGGGGCTTGGTGATTTTAGCGTAACTTTGCCGCGTGAGCGATCTTCATATAACGTACGAACGAGGCCGTGATCTCCAACACGATACGAAACTGAAAATGGATCGACCCAAAGCACCAAATCTTTGGGTAGGAATTGTTCGATAGCTGATGGCTCAACGTGCGCGTGGATTGCTGCAGTATATAGAAGAGGATCCATACGGCCAGCAAAGTTACAAATTGCGCGATAAGCATTTCCAATGAAGGGCTGATCAACATCCCAATGGGAGGAAAATTTATCAGACATTAAACGACCAATTTGTTTCTTGAGGTCATCAGTTTGTACAGAGGACAGCTGTCCGGAGGGGATTAAACGGCAAAGAAATTCAGTTGCGGAAGTGATTTCCAATAACATTATGCAAAGAGGGAGAAGGATGAAGCGCGAGAGTAGGATATTGAAGAATCAAGAGCTTGGCGCGATCATCTTTTATATGCCACATCACTTCCGATTGATATAAATTGTGATTGGACCAGAAAGATTAACCCACCTGACGATTCATATGCGACTTTGATTCATAAAATAATGTATCAGTTAATCACCAAGGACCGATAATTGAAGAGCAAGGTGAGCTCAAGCAGTAGGCACCAATGAGCAACCTACGCGACATCCCCAATATTTGAGGATCGATTTCGAATATCTATATAAAGTAATTATATACATAACCCCCACCGAACACCACCCTAAATACACTATCCAATCCCATGGCGAGTGGAATCCAGGCTCTCGCATTAGGATGCAATTGCTCAATATACACCTGTATATTTAATACACATTTCAATATAAATCGAGTATATGCACGCTCTCGAAAGAGTGGTTAGGGTTAGTAATTGAAATATATATGATATGGATGGCTCTGATTAGTTGGGTATTGGTATTAGACTAATTGAATCATATACGGCTATATATTGCTTCTTATAAAATCATGTATTGTACTGGCTGATTCGCTTCATCTTTTCTCATCAACTATCTGATCTTGAACCCAGAGTAATAGGGAACGACGATATCCGGGATCAACCTGAAACCATGTTCCCATAGCTCATTCACAATATTGATTTACACATACTGATTGAAACTATTGTGAGAAGCTTGGCTTCTCGAGGCTCGCGAGATTTCAAACCTGTCACGAAAGAACAATGGTCACGGGAAAAGAATACACGCACATGTTACCTTTGGTTCTATGAAGTGCTAGATATAGATTGAGATGAAGGTTCATATATATCGAAGTCACAGCACAATCGGCCCTAGCGAAAAGAGTCAATCCTGGTGATTAAGAACCGCATGTAGTCTATGGAAATGGAAGAGGGAAGTTTGCAAGGATCAGGCAAGTGGACAATCATGCTCTTGTCGAGTCGTGATATCTTCAATGCAGTGTCTACGAGTCTTGCATAATTGTTGAGCGAGTGACTTGGCGACCTCGGAACTCATCGAGATTTCGATTCCAAATATCAGCTGGTTTCACCATGACTTGCTTTTTTGTATCACCAGCAAACTTTCATGACTGGCAACTTTATGGCTAATAGCCGAAATAGGCCATACTGCTCTTTGTCTTTCACCAATACCTGGGCCTCTAATGAGACAGCAGTTGATGGATTCTAGGATTTGTATCGGTTCTTAAAGTTGAATGATTCCGAAGAAAACACTGTGTGACTTGAAGTAAACGAGGAATCAAGCGTGTCTTAGTCTTCTTTTGGAAACTGGGTGCATTTCAGGTATAATGAGAGATTGATGGATATTGATAAGGGCACTCGCAAAAGTGGTCTGTTTACACTCTTTGCAATGGTTCCCAGTTCTATACCCTGTTCTTTGGCTGCCGATGATGTCTTACCTTCGTGCCATGCATGCCCTTGGTGGCATTTCCGTTGGCCGATCCAACTCTGAGGATTTGGGTTAGGTAATACGCTTCTCCGCTTGCTGTTGATGTCCAATCAAGCCACAGTTCATGTCACATGACCTATCTGGTGATCAACCCACATTCTTAGAAGTGAGAGCTTAGATAGTATGCGCCGTCTTTGGGAATTGGGCAGGGTGGCTAAACCAACTATGCTGCGGGATTCCAATGGACTTTCCATTCTGGCCAGGCACATATCGATCTAGGCAAAGTGGCTTGGGTCACATAGCTTGCGAGTAGCGAAGATCGCAGTTGTGCCGAGTTGAGCGTTCACTCAAAGTGCTGGTCATCAGGTATGTAGGAGCGTACTGCACCCACAAATGCCATTATTAAGGCAGGGTCCATCATTTTCGTCTCTTCGTGTTTCAGAGAATCCCTAAAGAGCGCACGAATTAAGTTTTGCTTTTCTTAATTGCGGGCTTCTTCCAATATTTGCACCGCATCCACTTGATGCTGCTGTCTGTACACAGAGTTTTAGCGAGCTCGAGTGTTGCTTCACAGCAGCTACGTTCTTGATCTGTGCAATGGGTTCGAAGGGTATCGTTGATGTACCACGGGTTAGTGCGGTGCATCTGGTGAAATTAATGTGGCTAGGCTAATGGCAGCCTACGAACTTACCGGATGCCTCGCAGGTATGCTGATCCCTGGTAGAGTGATTCATACACATGTGCATTTGGTGGCTGTTGGGGGTGTAGCGCGTTTGTGATTTGAAGTTTGCTGTTTGGAAATGAAGAACCGCAATTGGCTAGCAACCATTTGGTATTTGCGAAAAGGTCGAGCTTACAATATATGTCTCTAATTGGACTGGCTACTCGATCTATTTTCTTTGGATAGGGTAATTCTCGGTTTTAAACTACCCTTAAGCCTTCACTGTATGCCATGTGATTGGGTGCCGGTAGAGTGACGAAGGCATACAAGGTCAGCTTCTACCATCTTTCTGAAAAAACAATCGCAATTGAAATATGCTGTGGGCATTCAGTGATTGATACCGCCGGCGTGTGTCATACCACGTACCACTGTATCAAAACAATTGGCTCGCACTTTCTTCCCGACAGTGCATAAATATGGCTTTAAAACCGGCTCTCGTTGAGGAAGCTCTATTGACAATTGCATCTCGGTCACTTCAACATGTCGAAATTTCAAGAAATCGAGTCACTATTCACTTTATCTCCAGACCTCGTAAAAAGAATCTCTTCTAGTATCGTGAATGATTTGGAGCACGGGCTGTCGCATACCGATTCTGAGGTGATAGGCCAGATACCGTCGTATGTCACCTCCTTACCCACCGGGAAAGAAACAGGAACTTACTTGGCTATTGACTTGGGCGGGACTAACCTCCGTACAGCCGCCGTAACTTTGTTGGGTGACGGACAAGTCGGGGTGAACATGCGCAAGTACGCCATCTCCACCGAAATCCGACAGGGGGAAGGCTCAAGGCTCTTCGATTGGATTGCTGATTGCACAGCCGACTTACTACAGGACACTACCATCAGCGTTGGAACCGCAAATTTCCATATGGGGGTAACCTTCTCCTTTGCCCTAAACCAGACATCCATCAACCGTGGAATCGTAGGGAAAATGGGGAAAGGGTTCAATTTGAGTGGAGTGAAGGGGCATGATTTAAAGGATCTCCTTGAAGCGGGTTTTAAGCGTAAAGGGTTGGATAATATTGTGGTGTCTGCCATCATCAATGACACTGTCGGGACCCTGGTTTCCCACGCTTATGTCTCCCCCAGTACCAAAATAGGGTTGATCTTAGCCACAGGAACAAATGCTGCTTACCTCGAGTCCGGGGCGAAGATTGCGAAGTACACTGGGCCTGAGGTCGAGCAGATGATCCTCAACACGGAATACAGCACTATGGCGCGAGATACTCTGCCATATACGAAGTATGATGACGAGCTCGACGTCGAAACGTTTACTCCAGGCTTCCAGCGTCTCGAGAAGATGGTATCAGGCATGTACATGGGCGAAATAGCTCGGCGTATTATGGTCGACCTTTGTGCTAACAACGAGCTCTTTGGTGGGAAACTCCCGAGTAATCTGGACAAACCGTACGAGTTCAAAACGTTATTCATGTCGACCATTGAAAGTGACCCCAACCCCGATCATCCTAACGCCGAGGCCATTTTCGTTAAACACTTTCCATTGCAACAACCAATGACCAATGATGACAGAACGAAGATACACAGAATTTGCAAACTGATCGCTACACGGTCAGCTACCATTGTGGGGGCATCCATTGCGGCACTGTTACTTCAAGCCAACAACAAAACAGTCTCCCTGGATAACGACGACGTAATCACCATAGGCATCGACGGATCGGTCTATGAGTTCTATCCGTATTTTGCTCAACGCATCAGGCGTTCAATGGAGTTGATTCTTGGCCCCGAAAGAGTAGCAAGAATAAAATTAGAATTGGCTCGCGACGGTGGCTGCATTGGGTCCGCGCTTGTTGCGATGGTTGCAGCCACCAAACAGACAAACTAGTGAGGATGTTTATGTTGCACTCTCGAGCCGCCACGCTCCATTGACCGTTTGATAAGTCTGCTGGTAAAGTAATGGTGTGTGATGTTCCATGTAAGCATTATTTGTAGAGAATCTCGTCATTTTATTGTGGGGTTTGGTATATATACTCTTTCTGATGAAGCCGAAGCCTTGATGTCTCCCAAACAGTAGGCATCCTACTTGAATAAAAGCATCGAAAACTCCATGGCACCTATCTCGAAACTGGTCTTTCCCGTTCGACCGAATCCTACTCACCAGAGACATTGAGCATGCAACAATTGTGGAAATTGCACCGCGGGTTGGTGTGGGATATTCCATTAGTTTCCATTGAATCAACAAATCCGCGCATTTAGAATCATTCTTTGATCAATTGAATGACGTTTTGATTTTTTTTTACATCATACAGTCATCAGCAATAGTACCCCTTCGTCTGTTGAGGGAGACAGTCGGTTTGCCTTGGATATAGCCTATTCAAAAATGTCCACCAGCGAAAAAAAGTACGCCGATATGACGGAGGAGGAAGCGGCCAAGTACGACGAGGAGATTCGTCAGAAGGAGAGGGAGGAGCAAGCAAGTAAAGATCATGCGCAGTCTTCACCACGCACGATTGGCCAACTAAACCAGTCCCCTCTCCCAAATAGAACTCCCATATCAGTGGAGACAAACCTTACAAGAGGTGGACATCGTTGTCCCGGTCCCACAAGGAGTAAGGGCCAAAGATCTCAACGTAGTCATAAAGAAGAATCACCTCACTGTCGGGCTGAAGAACCAGCCACCCATTGTCGAGGTAGGATATACACTTCACTGAAAGAATCGGGGCAAAGCTGATATGGTTACCAGGGCGAACTATGCAAGGCAGTCAAGCTCGACGACTCGACTTGGACTCTAGGTGAGTAAGAGCACCCCCCTCCCATCGCTTCGCCTATGTTCGACTCATCTTGCTCTTTTCCGGCAACGCAGAGGATCGTAAAGAGGTGCAAATCCATTTGGAGAAAGTCAACGGCATGGAATGGTGGGAAAACGTGGTCACCCATCACCCCAAGATCGACACAACCAAGATCCAGCCAGAGAACTCCAAGCTGGAGGATCTAGATGGCGAGACACGCACCATGGTAGAGAAAATGATGGTACTGTGAATGCTCCTGAACCTCCCCCTAGCAAGGTGTGTAGCAGAGATCTAACCAACAAACAGTTCGATCAGCGCCAGAAGGCCATGGGTCTTCCATCTAGCGAAGAGCTCAAGAAGATGGAGATGTTCGAGAAGTTCAAGCAACAGGTAACCCTCCAACCAGTCAGTCGGGGTCTTCTATCACTCATATACTAATGGGGAATTATTCGTCGTATAGCATCCGGAGATGGACGTAAGTAGTGCCCGAGTCCCACGAAGTTTTCCGAGCGTGTATTGATGATTTCTCATAGTTTAGCCAAGTCAAGCTTCCGTAGGTGGCAGCATGCAACAAATATCCAATAAATCCAGTGTTTGCAACCGGGCATTTTCAGCGTGTACCATATGATATGTAGACCAAGCCTAGTCAAATTTGGCAAATCAGTGATGTCAAGGTTGTGAATTTCTAAGCTTAATAATCCGCATTGAGTTGAGACTCACACCATGGCTCAATGCCGACAATGCTGCGATGGAAAAAATCGCCAATGCACCACAAACATCAGGCAACAATCAATCCCCGATCCATGCGCTCGAGAAAAACCTTACTAAAAGATGGGATTTCGAAATTTGTCTTGACCCGGGATCAGTCGGCTGCGCCAATCGGTGAGCCCTCAGGATTTCTTGGGGAGAATATAAAGAGACACGGTCAAGAGAAAAATTCTCAACATGTAGTTGAGTTTATCATTATAACCCTCATTCGCGTGTAACTAACATCACATCGTCGCCAATCACGTTAACACATAGATATCCTTGTACATTATATTACTGACGAGCTTTCAGATTTGACCACTTACGAAGCGGGTGTATGCCGTTCATTTACCAGCCAACATCCTTCACTCGATCACATCAGTAGAAAACCCTCCTTGCCAACGCCATTCTTATATCAGTTTACCTGGACATCTCGTACGACCCAGGAGGTGATGTTGCTGTCACACCAAACATCGATTCCATCAGAAAATCGACTGGCCACACATCAATGTGTCCCCACGCGCAGGCCGGGGGCCAGTCGACATCGAAGACGCAAAAACCCCTATCCAAGGCGAAGCATCGTTCCGCCGTTGTCCGAGGAGGAGCGCATGAAGCTTGGAATCATCAAGCTCAACGCAGTAGATAGCATGTACCGCGAGGACCCCCAGAAGCTGTTCGAGCTGGGGGATATCCAGGGAAAGAAAAGCGAGCCCGAAATCCAAAGCCCACACAAACACCCACATAACACGCACAAACTCAACTCGGACAAGCTGAAGAAGATATTGGATGCCACCCTGGAGGACGATATCGTAACGCCGCCAATAGATAAGCGCGTCGCTAGCAGATCCAAGGTTGTCTGGAAAGGTATTGTTATTCTTATGTCTGCATATGCGAGGGAGAGTGCTCATCCTGTTTGACTGATAGGCGTGCCGCTGGATATCTCGAGACACCCACTGTATAGCACTCTGTTACCAGAGGAGGCGGATGTCGCTTCAATACTGAGGCTGAAGCCCGATCAGTACCTAACCATCAAGAGGGTCATTCTACACGAATCCCGACTGAAAGCGCAATTTCGCAAAACCGATGCACAGCGGATGTGCCGGGTGGACGTCAACAAAACTGGCAAAGTGTGGGATTGGTTTCACGACATAGGCTGGCTGGGGAATGCGCATGATGATTGAGCCATTCACCCATACCAACACTCTCCGTTCGGTGGCATCGGATTTTCTCCACGATAACACCTTGTACTATCCACAGTTACCCTATTGTCAGGATTCGTTTCCCATTCTTCGCAAACACACCAGATTGCTAATGTGTAAAATAAACCATTGTAAGTAACTCGACTCGACCTGCCCTTGCGTTCCCTCCTGACTGTTGAATGGCCAACCCAATGCATACGATCAGATGGTTCAGGGGATGCGGCTGCTCAATGCTGATGTAGAACACCTGGGGCAGCCAATGTGGTGCGAATCACGAGCTAAGCGAATCACTGGCCTATGCACAGATCATAATGATGCACTGGGCGATCTGCAATCAGGTCGATCATCCAGGCGGTGACTGGAGTGGGACATGGATGGGTTGAGAATCGTTTAATTGTTAATTGATAGAAAATGCAAGAAAAAATACAGTGGCTAGGCAAAGTTGCACGGGAAGATTCCTAATGCAACATATGATGATGGGGGGGGGTTAGGGTATAGAACTGATGTTTAGTGGGTCAACTGACTCAACAAGTAGTCACGCTCTTCAGTGGAGAGGGTGTTAAAGGTTTCGATGAATCCTTCCAATGCAGCAGAACGGTCGGATAATGCCAAATCAACGACCTGTCTGGCAACATAGGACTTCCTCAACTTCTGCAGGTGTTGCTCGATGTTCTGCGATGATTGCACCAACCATTGGGCAACAGTCTCATCAGCGCTCTCCCAGGTTTGGGCATCGCTGTTGGTGTCCTGCAAGAACCAATTCTTGAGGTGAGCGATGCTATCCTCACGGGCCAAAGTGCTGTTGGCACTAAGGATCTGCTTCAACCAGCGCTCTTCGTTGACACGTCTGAGTACACGCCAGTAGAAGTATTGACGGGCATTCTTCCAATCCAATGACTCGCGAATGGTGCCCTTGGCCTTCATACGGCCGGGGGTGTCATGAAGGTCGGCGAAGTGGATGGCAATCTGGGAGTAGATGGGAAGGAGATCCTTCTCTCTGGCCTCCAACTTCAAGGTGAGCTCGGCCTTCTGCTCGGCGGTGATTTCGGTGTTCTTCAGCTGCTGCTTCAGGCTGCGGTAGGTGTCGTCCAATCTTTCCATGGCGGCAAGAAGGTGTGGCTTACGGAACTTGATTTCCACGATACCCTCGGGCTCCAAGACGCCGGCTCTGGCCTTGGAGTCGGCGTACATTTCCATCATGTCGGAGTTGATGGTAGGGTCAAGGACAACCCATGCACCACCTCTAAGCTCACCGTTGGGGACGATGTAGACGAATGCTGGCTGTTTGTAGTTGGCCAAAGCATCGACAATGTACGAGCCGTACTTGAGGATCTCGTTGTACATATCGCGCTGGCCACCAGAGAAACCACGCCAGTTAGCGAAGATGATCAAAGGAAGTTGCTCTCCCTTGTTGAAGTCGTTGATGGCTTGGGCAGTCTTGTATGCAGAGTTGGGGTACCAGACACCACCAGCCTCAACGAGAACCTGTTCCTCAGAGCTAACGTTGGCGGGATCAGCAGGGATGATGTGCTCCACAGTACGGGTTTCCACAGCAATCACACCCATGGGGATACCTCCAAGGCGAGCGCGACCAGTCACCACGGTACGGGCCCATCCACCAAGAGTTTCAACAAAGGAACCCTTGTCGAAGAAACCGCTCAACCACTCGCCGGTATTGTCGTCGTTCTCGAATCTACCTTGAAGGAAGTGTCGAGGGTCAGAGGGTCCCTTGGGGGGAGTATAGGTGATCTCACGATCAACTGGGTCGATGCTGCGCACAATTGGGAGGTTGCCGCCACGATGGGCAGGTACGAATGACAACCAGTCGATGATCTTGGCAATACCATCAAGATCGTTGGCAGCGGTGTTGTGGGACACACCATTCTTGTACATGATCTGAGTACCGCCCAACTGCAGGTTGGACGAGTACACCTCGCGACCGAGAACCTTGTTCAAGGCGGGAGCACCGGTAAGAATGATGGGCTGTCCTTCGTTCTGAATGGTTCTCTGGCCTAGACGGACAAGATAAGCACCGATACCAACCGATCTACAGCTGACCAAGGTAATGGTGAAGATGTCATCGTAGGCGCGAGAGGTTTCACCAGCAATGAGACCAGATCCACGCAAATTCTCCACACCCAAGCCGTCGGTCGCACCAATCACGTCAGTGATCATGAAGCGACGTTCGCCTTCGTCCTCGATCTCCTGACCAAGGACGACCTTCTGGCCTTCGGCGTTCAAGCCCTCGTATTCGTCCAGGGTAAGGTAGAGGTACTTGAAGCCCTTGGAAGCATCCTCCTTGTCGTTCCATGCGGCACGGAACATGGACTGAACCTCCTCAGCCAAACCAATACGAGCACCGGAGTTGGCAGACAGGTAGACTCGGGGGATACCAAGCTTACGGGCTAGCTCGGAGGCCTTGTAGAAGACCATATCCTCGGCAACCCCGAAGGAACCAATACGGAATGTGATGTCGTTGGCAATCACCACGACCTTTCTGCCTTGAGGATACTCTGGTGTGAACATCTCGAAGATCCAAGCAACCATACCGCAGTTGTTGGAGCCCGGTGGACGGTAGAGCTCGTGGATTTCGTTGTTCTCATCCAACACCAACTCCTTGGCGTTCAGCAGCTCTTGGGGTGCACGGAGGGTAGGATCCTGGGCAGCGGCCTTCGCCCAGGAGTTACGAATGGATTGTCTGAACAGTTCGGGGAAATCGTAGACATAGGCGGTGCCCATAACATGGGCCTTGTAACGGCGGGGCTGGAGCCATTCCTTGATTTGATACTTGGTAGAGATGGGCTGGAGGTGCATGGATCCAGGGGCGCCCAATGATTTGTAGATCAACTCGCCAGCTCCGTTCTTCTCTTCGGTGTAAGTTTCCATTTGGAGAACGAAACCAGAGACGTTGCTGATGGTGAAGCGCACAGGGATGGGGTTCTCGGACTTGCTGGTTTGAACATTGAAGCGGATCTCGGCCCCAGTCACACGCTGTCTCCATAGACGCTTACCATGACGATCGATGAATCCAGTCAAGGCAGATTCTACCTGCTCAGGCTCAAGAACGAATGTAGGGATGAAGTTGATGAACAAATGGTTGCAATCGGAATTCTTGTAGGTCGAGTTGACGATCTCAAGGGCATCAAGAATATCAGTCAACAAGCGGTCACTCTCCGACACAAGGTAGTCTGCGGTCTGAAGATTGGATCTGAGTCTGCCTGGACGAACCAGCACTCGCACAAAGAATCTGCAATCAGAGATGTTCTCCTTGCCAACGGCATAGTAGACGTGGATGTTGCGGTTCTCGCTGAAGCATGGGGTAATGTCGAAGTTAGAAAGACGGTTAAGCTCCAATTGATAGGCCAATGCAGGCTCGATATGACGGATGGTTTGGTCTTCCGCGTATTCGTTCTTCTCGCGGAAGGTGAAGAATGCAGGGGTGGAGCCTTCACGGTTCAACAAGAAGGTGACACGGCGGATGCCGCGGCTACGAAGCTTCTCAGCATTGGACTGCAAGAACTGTTGCAAACGCTGGACCCAGGTCTGGTCATGGAATTCTTCCGAGAGGGGAACATGCAAGGCCAAGTTCAAGATGTTTCTAGGGGCAACATTCTTGGACTCGACGAGGCTGAAGACCGAGAGTACACGGTCAAAGTGAGCCTCAAGCTCCTCGAAGGTCTGGAAAGCACCCATAGCACCTCTACGAATGGGCTCATCACCAACAGTATTCTGCATAAAGCTCATGTCAGAAATACTCAAGATGCGCTGGGAAGAGAGGTTGCGCTCCAAGGAGCCAACTCTGCTGGATCCATGGAGTTCGAAGTTCCATTCAAAAATGAAGGGAGTTTGCTCAGTGTGGTAAACAGTATCGTAAATATCATAAGCATGGTATGAACGTCTGCAGTAAACCTCTAAGGCGGCAAGGGAGATCCAGACGTTTTCGTGATAGAAGAAGTTCTGAAGAACATCGAACATGAAGTAGTTGGTCACGATAAGATCCTTGATAGAATCATAACTGGGTGTGCGGTATTCTTCCTCACCAACACCATAGATAGTGTCGGTAACAGCGCTCTTGAGAATGCGCTCCATCTGGACCATACGCTCCTCGTAGGAAGGAAGCTGAGTTTGGATAACCATCTCCTTGGCAAGAAGAGCAACCTTGGCGGTATGGCGACTGTTCAACTCAGACAAGTTCTTCAAGATAGAAGAGTAGCATTTGTCCAAAGAGCCACCAACTCCGTGAGGGCGGATCTCTTCGAGTAAGGCAAGAATCAAGCTGTTCTTACCCGCAACTCTCCAGTGAGATTGAACCAAATTAACCACCAAGTTAAGATCATCCTTGTGGGCGTCACGCAGGCTGAGAATAACTTCTTCTTCACGCTTGGTATCGTCATCGAAGAGCTTTTCAGTGGTGTAATACTTGTTGAACAACTCGTAGATAACACGTCTCTGGTTAGTGATTGGGCCAGCAATGAAGGAGGTGACCACCTCAATGATAGGGGCAAGTGATGTCTTGAAAGTAGCGACTTCGGAGGGTCTCAAGTTGCGGGCGTAGCTTTCGATAACCTCATTGAGCTTAGCCGCAGGGAAAACGGCCTGGTTCTTTTGAGCCTGGTCGACCAAGTGGTAAAGTTCCGATTCCAGCTTGGCAGGCATTCTTCCTGACAAAGCAGACATGACTTCGTTGAATTGATTGAATGGCAATTCGTTGTCTTGGAGATATTCAAGGAGCTGCTTGATTGTAGTCTGAACTGGGCGTTGACTATCATAACCATCCAAAATGAGGTCAAGTGAACGCTTGATTTCACGGAAGCGTTGATGAACCTTGTCACCGACGTGGAGGGGTGGGCCCATGGGAGGAATTTGGCCTTCGAACAACTTGGCGTGGCGGACAAGGCTAGGGTCATCCAGGGTGAGGATACCAATGATGTCTCCAGCACCAAGAGTACTTCCGGGCTGTTTGATGAACTGAACAATACCATCTTCGGAGGCAACCAAAGGCATGTACATTTTCATAACCTCAATCTCAGCGTAGGCGTCACCAGACTTGATGTGGCCTCCTGGCTCGACCAAGTAGCGCACCAATTTACCAGGTGATGGGGATCTCAACTGAGTAGGGTCATTCTCTTGCTCCAACAAACAGGTCTTTCCATCAACCATCATACGAGTGGCTTGGACCTCTTCCTTGGTGTAGATAGTGTGACTCTTTCCGTCAAGAAGGACCAAGAGTCCACCATCAGTCAAGGAGCGAACCGAGATCTCGGTTCTGGTTCCGTTGATGTAAAGTGCGTATGCGTCGTGGGATATACGAGTAGCAGTGAACTTGTAACGAACACCTTCCATAATGAAGTCAACAGTGAAGGCAGAGCGCAAAATATCCTTGCTCAACACCTGACCTCTCTCAAGAGAGCGTTTGAATTCCTGGATCTTTTCTTCGGACTGGGAATGGGCTTTGTAGACGGCGCCACAGAGAATAGCCAAGGTAGTTGGAGGTCTCTCGGCAGTTAATTTCTTGGAGATCAAGGTGTCCAACCATCCGGTATTGACAGTGTTGTGCTCGAATGCCTCGGTCTCCAGCAACTTGATGAGGTATTCCACGGTGGTACGGAATTCACCACGAATAGACATTTCTTTCAAGGCAACAACCATATTCTTACGAGCTTGTTGACGATTTTCACCATACGAGAAAATATGACCAAATTGGGAATCAGCGAACTCGTGAAGACCACCAGCTGAACTAAGGGAGAAGTATCCCCAGACGTTAGTGCTACTTCTGAAGTTGAGTTCCTCCATCATTCCTCCGCTTGGCTTGAAGCCAGCATCGGGATTCTCGGCGGTGATACGGACAGCAATAACGTGTCCCTTGGGGGAAGGCTTGCGCTGAGTTTGGTAGGACTCCTGCTTCTCGAAATCGAAGTCAATTTCGGAAGTGCCACTTGGGGCCAATCCGTACAACAAGCGAATGTCACGAATTCTATGGAGAGGGATTCCCATAGCAATTTGAAGTTGGGCGGCGGGGAGATTGACACCGGAAACCATTTCGGTGGTAGGATGCTCCACCTGCAATCTGGGATTCAACTCCAGGAAGTAGAAACGTTCATCGGAATGGCTGTAAAGGTACTCGACAGTACCAGCGCTGACATAACCGACAAGTTTGGCAAGGCGTACAGCAGCCTTCTCCATTTCCTCGAAAGTATCCGGCTTGGCGATTGTGACCGGGGCTTCTTCGATGATCTTTTGGTGACGACGTTGCACCGAGCAGTCTCTGCCGAAAAGGGAGATAGCATTACCGTATTGATCGGCAAGCAACTGGACCTCAAGATGTCTAGAGTCACCAGCAAGCTTCATGATGAAGATGGGGGATCCGGGGACTTCACCCTCAACTTGATGGTAAGATTGGGCAAAAGCCTCCGCAGACTCGACCTTTCTGATACCCTTACCACCTCCACCCTCGGAGGCTTTGATCATAATGGGGAATCCAATCTCCTCGGCTTTCTCCAGGCCTTGTTCGGCGGAAGTAACACAGGCTTTCTCGTAGACATCATCGGGAACACTAAGGAAACCTTGCTCAGTGGTCATAGTTTCGGATAAGCCGTTACCGCTCCACCCCAAAGTAGGGACTTTGGCAGATTGTGCAACAATCGTGGAGGAAATCTTGTCACCCAAAGATCTCATGGCTGAGCCAGGAGGGCCAATGAATACCGCCTTGTTCTTGCTTTGTCGAAGGAGCTCAGGGAGGCGAGGGTTTTCGGAAGCATGACCCCACCCAGCCCAGATGGCATGAACTCCGGTACGCTCGGCGATGTCAATGATCAAATCGACGTTGGCGTAGTTGTTGTTGTTCGTTCCTCCGGGAACCTCAACGTACTGATCAGCCATGCGGATGTATTCGGCATTGACCTTGAGATCCTCGGGAGTGGCCATGACGGTGAATTCGATAGCACGCTCGTTTCCGAAAGTCTCGTAGGCCCATTTTCTCACCGAACGGATCTCTTTGACGGCAGCGATACCGTTGTTGGCAATAAGAACCTTGGTGATGACTGTATGACCACCAGACTTCTGGACGAAGTCCTTGACAATGCTGGGAGGGGCGTTCTCCAAAGTGTTACCGCCTAGAAATTAGAGTTGGGTTAGCCAAACAAGCCTTCGTACTCAGTGGAGGCTTAGCGAGGACTCGGCGCACATACCTATGAAGTCTTGAACGTTGCTCATGTTGAATGAAAGAATTAATTGGTTTTTGTAGCTTAATCAATAATTTGCTCAGAAGAGAAATATGAATAGAGCAGAATATGCTGAGTTGAATGCGAATGGGATTTGACAGTAGCTGGGTATGTACACTAAGCTTGTGATGCTTGTACTTCTCGCTGTTGAGTAGAACAGGAGAATAAGGTTGGAAAGTGAAGAGTTCGATGTGCGGCTACGCGGAACCGTTGTGAGGAATCTGGAGGAGGGGATTGGGGCTCTTATACTCTTGGCTGGATGGTAGGATGGCCATTAATGAGCGGTGGCT
This sequence comes from Basidiobolus meristosporus CBS 931.73, assembly GCA_002104905.1. NCBI lineage: Eukaryota > Fungi > Basidiobolomycota > Basidiobolomycetes > Basidiobolales > Basidiobolaceae > Basidiobolus > Basidiobolus meristosporus. The sequence continues at coordinate 2,796 of MCFE01000124.1, read as the reverse complement.
TTCCTAAATCAGATTTAGTAAGGTGGTGCATCCTCCAATCAGAGACGGGCCACCCAGGTCGCATGTATGGATCAGCCTATGATATTGGTCCACTCAATTTCATGCAGAATGCGATTAGTTTACTGGGAAAGTAACATTATTTCGGATCGAGAAATCCCACCATTCAAAAGGGAAATGTAGTGGAAATGCGCTCGAATCAGAAATTCCCAAGTGTTTACAATCAGAAATCTGATTTCCGAGGAGTATTTTAAGATCTGTGACATTTCATTAAACAAGTTTCATTTTATTCAGTTGGTAAGTATTTGGAAAATGGTGGGGCAGGTATTCCACCAGCTTCCATTCAAAATGTGCCAATTCGTGATGCGTGGGTATTAGACGCCCGAGCGCAAATCATTCGGCCGCCAGGTGAGCAGAATGTAACCTGCAGCCGGGATGCCGTGTCGACAAGCCAGCGTACGCCCGCCAGCACCGCTGTCACTACTACCAACGGACGATTAGCGCTGTCCATCGTATCTGGGCGTCATACTATCTCGAACATCTACGGGAGCCAAATCCTCATTCACTGATCATCCGTGAAATACAGGTATGGTTTCATCGGGGCCGAACCAATTTTCGAGGTATGCGCAGCGATAGGTGGCACAAGGGAGATTTTAATGGGGGCGGCAAAGATCATATTAGTTGCAACAATTAGGACTGGCACTAATCAACTGGCTATTGGGCAGGACCAAGAGCATACATGATGGCAATCCACCACTTGTCGTGACCCATACAAATGGAGTTCACCCGAAATCCGGAGTTATTCTGGCCAATCGACGCCTCGGCGAAGGTCGTGTGAGTCGTGTGATCAATTGGCCTGGGCTCCAATTGGCCCTCATTCCCTTGCACCCGAGATGATTGGCCACAGCCGCATCTCAATGAAAATCAACCATGCTATCGGCTTCACCTCCCCACAATCCCCAACTCTTCAACCCAAAACCTTTGCCCATTTGGCATTTACCCAAAGTAGCACCAGATGAGATTGCGCGGTGAGGCTGGTCACTGATTACCACCGCCCGCTCCCTATCAATCCATCGGACTTGCGTGTGCTGCGATGCTTCGAAACCTTAAACTAGAGACCCATATGTTTGTGCTGGCCGGCCATGACTGCCGCTCAGAAACACTGGGGTAGAACAAGATGCTTGATCCGAGCCTGAGCGGTTACTGCGGCTTACGTCAAAGCCCATTAGTCCTTTCTGTCTGGGGAGGCAGTCTTATCCTCCAGTCGGGATCGTCCAAGTGGTGTCTCTGGGTGGTGTGGCTTGGCCACCAAATCCGACCTGGAGATTCGATCGGCAGAGCGGGACATGCTGACCTATCTACTGTTTATCGCAACCTGCTTGATTTGAGTTGTTTGTCCCATCGCAAACCTGACTATCAAGCGGTATGTATTAACTAATCTGCGTGCATCCTGTCAATGGCGGAGAGCACGAAATTCGCATATTACTTTCCTAATCAAGTGTTCGTCCCAGCAGCGAATCCATCCCACTATCACCAGCGCTCATTTGCTATTAACGATGCTCCATAGGCCGAAGTTACGTTTTATCGTTTCATCGTTCGATGCTCTGATTGCTTTGGGTGCCGTGTAGCACCCGGCCATTTTGACGTAAGTTTCTTAAATTAGACCTGACGGTGAGTAAAGTACGACCATACACACTTGCATAGCGCCTTCTGCTAAACCAGATGAAACTTGAAGATAAGCTGAAAGTGGTTAGTTTGTTGGGGCTTTTATTAATTCCGGGTTGGTTTATTCCTGTTGTATCCGCGTATTTCTCCATTGTAATCCAACAAAAGTCTCAAACGCTTCACATGTCGGTATGTGGTGGGATGGTATGGGCAGCGTGAAGCTGAAGTGCATCCTGTTTGCGATACATACCATCGCACTGTGCCGGGGAAGACATGTCTATGGTAAAGCGATGTTGATTGGGATCAACTGGGATCAACACCAAGTCTCAACATGGGGGGAGGATGCCAACGCCAGAAATCCAGGGTGCTCAGTTCGCTGTCAGAACCCGAGTCCTCATTCTTTAAAGGGAGCAGCATCATAAGGGATTCTGGGGATGGGCTTCCATCGCTCAAGAAGCAATACAGTACGGAAACCGTGCTGTTTGGACAACCATGGTCTTGCGTTGCTTGCTTACCAAAACTGAAGGGCAAGCTGTGCACATCAGTGACACATATAAACTGATAAGCTGATTCATTGGATAAGGCCGAGAATAGAATTTGAACAATATGTGAATTAATTTAGCTTATCTCTATTTGAAGGAACAGATCGGAAATAATATCAAATAAGAGAGCTTGCATTCTTGATGTGTAGTACCATTAGGTGATACTACGTCCGGAGGTACACATGCCAAATGAATGATGTATTGCAACACCCTCCATCCAACCTATTGGAAATTGGTGAGCGTGACGCATTCCTTCTAGTGGATTCCTGCAATTTCAATCTCCATGAAGCTGGTAACTTGATCCGTTCATGAATCGTACCCACAGCTGATAACACTACTTCCGTGGCTTGTATCAGTAGCCTAAGCGAAGTATAGCCATAGCACAGTTTGCCCCAGCAGTGTTTCTACACTACAGTATCACGTGAAATGCAGAGTTCCAATCATATCTCATTGTTACTTCATTACACCTTTGTCCAGGTATGCCTACATACCTGATGGTTGATGATTGAGGAATAGCTTCATCTGATACATTTACTCACAGGCACATAGCGGCTTACATGCAATTGTTTTCCGTTGCTAATACCAGCAGTAG
>MCFE01001239.1:0-12558 GCA_002104905.1 Basidiobolus meristosporus CBS 931.73 | reverse complement strand
TCAGCATGGGAGCCCTGAGAGAAGATCTTTAGAGCAGTGTCATTATCAAATAAGCTTTATTTCAGCTGAAGTTTTCAACACAAGGATGTTATGATCTGTTGCTTGAATGTTTAAGTCAGATCTGTTTTTAGTCAGATCAATTAGTTATATGCTTAGCTTATCAGTATATCAGAATTTTCTATCAAATTAGTAGCATTAGTCAGCAAATGAATCATCAGATCCTTATCAGACAGAAATAGATATATTATGTAGGATCTGATGGTGATGATGATATAATCAAATGAGTTATCAGCCACAGCCTACATTAGGAAATACAATCAGTCAGAAATTGATCTGGCAAAATGTATATAAGGAGCTGCTGGAACCTCAATAAAGATCAGCTCAAGTTTTAGTGAATACAATACTAGCTAAACCCTATTCCTCTATAATCTTATACCAAGACTGGTAACATTGGTAGCAGCATTAACCAGAAACATCCCTCCTGAAGAAAGTAGAAGCCTCCCTCAAAATGTCCAAAAGTCTTGCAACTGCTAATACATGATGGTATCATGACAGTCTCTGGGTCATATGTTGCCTATTGCATGTTAGCTGTCTATTTGTACCAAGTATACAGTAAGTTGCATCCTGGAATGATTTTGGCAAGAAGCAGCAGTCAATCCTCAAATCCCCCATTACTGATTTTGGGGCAATCATGCCACTCCTTGGAACACAACATCACATCCTTTGGCAGTAAACTTATTACTGGGCTCTTGTGGCTCCATGAAGAATCCCTGGCATTTTTTTTCTTGGGTGTTGCCTCATTGCATGTTAGGATTTTGCCAGTCTTATGCATGGCACTATAGTGAGAGTATACAAGCCCACAATTCATTGGTGAGCCTCTTGTTCTGGGCTATCACTCTATCCACTATACTCAGCAGGCTGAGGTGAGCCAAAAGGTGTCAAAAATTTGCCTAACTTAGTTTGCACCAGGTGATAAGTGTGACTACAAGCCATTATAGAGGTATTAGACTTGTTCCGTTTGATAGTGCCACATAGTGCCGGATCAATCTGGCACCCTATGGCACTATCTGGCACTATAATTTCTACCATGATGCCAGTGGTATGATACAGTTACTGGTAATTTTACTCAATCTTATTTATGTTGCTCAGAATAGTGCTTTACTTGCTTTATTTACTCTTCATAATGCTCCAGACACATTTCTCTCAGTGGATGTCTTCTTGTATAAGCATACTGTGCATTAATAAGTATCCTACCTATTTTACCTATTCTGCTGTTTTCTTCTATATATGACTTTCCTCTGTATTTACCTGCCAATATGCTGAATCTCTTCAGATATCCAAATGTGTGCTCTACCCTCACTCTGAAATGATTAAATATCTCATTGTAGAGCTTCTGCTTGCTGCTAAGCACACCATTCCTTGGCTTCCTATAAGCTGTAATACATCCTAATCTGTGACAATCCTCTCCTATATAGGCTAAGTCTGCCATACATTTCTCCCCTCTACTGAATTCTGGATGATTCTCTACCTAGAGTGCTTTGTCATGCCTACTTCCAGCAAATGGCCCACTAAACCAGATGATGTTACCCTCAATGTCAGACAGTGCTTGAAACTTCACACAGTGTGCCTTGTACTTGCCAGAATAAAAGTGCATCTGCCCTCTAGAAGGTCTGTTAATCCTCACTGGGCAGGTATCCAAAATACTCCTTATATGAAGCCTGTTGCTGAACACTGTGGGATATGGAAGTCTATTGGAGCTTCTGAACCTAGTATTCCAAGCTTGCTCTAAGTCATTCATACACTCTGCAAGGTGGTTCTCCATTGCTGTCAGTTGGGAATGAAAGCTTCTAGGACTCTTGTTGCCATGGATGGTGGGATGAAACCTTGTGGGGCAATAGTTCTTGTAATAGCAGAGAAGCTTAACAAGGGATCTCCTTGAGTAGATTGGGGTTGATGGTCCACAGTACTTGAAATAGATCTCCTCTATTGTATCAAAAGGAATTCCAGTGGTAGTGATGGGATTGATGAGAAAAGACCATTCAGATGAGTAATTCATATTAAAATTGGTGGATGATTGTATGGAGGTGGTTTGAATCAATTTGGCGCAATACGCGTTATTTATCAGATTTTTAATGCATTATGATTAAATCTCCATCAATCACCATGTATCCCATCATTATGTTGCAAAAATCATCCGCAAACAATGCCTTGGTACTTTTATTGATGCTTTACTCATAGGTCTATAATCAAATAGGAAATCTGTGATTGATGTGATCTTTTCCATTTCAATGCAATCCAAGATGCATCATGCATAATATATGGAAAATTCAACAATCACATTAGTTTTCATATATATCTCATATAAGACCAGGTTGATGCCAATATACTGCTATATAAGTATCCAAATCCGTTGCTATGGTCCCCATACCATGTCTCAACTCATCTTTAGTACAACCCAGACAAAACCCATCCCCCAGCTCACAAGCGTGGTCCAGACTGGAAAAGTTGATGTTGGATCCGTTTGAGTTCTTGCCAAATGATTTTAGTATGACCCAAGTGTCTATGATGAGCCCTCATACAGATATTTTGGCACTACTGACTAATCTAGCAGAACTAGATACCTTGGAGAGTCAACAAAGATGACAGAATTTGAGTAGAAAGCTGTGGCATGAGTTCTACATCAAGATGCCAGCCAGTGTATGTAAGAAGATATATAACAAGACAAGTACTGAAATCAAGAATGAGCTGAGAGTGAGGGGATTTGATGAAGAAGCCGTGCAGGAACAATTTTGCGCACAATTTGCACAGTATGGGCTGGATGCATCCGTTTGTGCCTCAACTTTGGGAACCAAAGAGGTTTTGAATGAGTCTTTGCCTCCAATGACTAATGTACTGCATGATATATTAGTAGAGCTAAGTGGCTTCCAAGAGCAATATACACAGGACTCATCCAGGCAACAGCTCCAAAGTATCAGACAGAGGGTAAGTGAATACCTTGAGGAATCAGATAGTGAGCTTCAAGAGGAAGAATACAGACTGCAAGCAACATCATCCAGATTGCGCCAGCACACCTTGCTGGATTCCTCACCATCTCTTGCAACCACAACGCACTGGCGCACATCAGTCCAGACTATGCCAACACCCTTTACCAGAGCAAAACTACCAGAACTTGCCAAACTGCTCATTTAGACACAAGTCCATTGGAGCAGACCAAGTTGCATCAACATGCAGCATCACAATGAACTCAGCCAAGGGCCATATCAATGCGTCAAGGCACGCCTGTGCATGCTGTTTTGCCTGACCATCAGCAAGTTACTTCTGGTGAACTGACTGATGATGACCAACATGAAGTGCCTCAACCACCAGAGCCCTTGGCAAGTAAAAGAACGTGTCAGCGCATGGCACTCCAGGCCGGTTCAGTTAGTTCAGTTGGAGCAATTCAGCGCAGCCAAGCTGCAGCATTGCACTCATCATCTAGGAGGCAAAATACTGACTACAAATACACAAGTAGCCAAGATGATAGTCAGCCAGGAAGTAGTATAGGTGTGCAAAGTGAGTCACTACCAAATGCTTCAGTAGTAATCCCTGTGAGAAAAAACCCAGGAGAAGTTGATGCAATTGCTTTGAATTGCTATTATTTGTAATGATCCCAACAACCCATTTTTTTTGCAATCTTAATTGAGCCATCACAAATCAGTGATCATCAAATTTTTGATATAAGTAATATCAAGGTAGTCTCATATTTGATACGGAACCCCTATAAATAAACACCCTGCATATATATACATCATCTGTAATACCAGTGCAGCTATTGGATCTGTTTTGCACCCACCCAATTGCTTGCATGCTAGCTATGACACCTTGTCCAATCACTAGGATCAAGGATTTACTTGCTCAATGGGCAAAATGGAATATTTGATGGCAAATCAGGTAGCTTGCTTGGTAGTCAATGAGCCAATTGGGGGCTGCCAGCTTCAGGATACTTTTGGACCAATTAACCACTGAGATACCATCCAATTAGAACAATGGTGACCAAAATGGTAAGTATCAGTGTAGTTAATAGTGTGATACACATTTATTTCCATTTACATTAAAGAAACATATCTAAATACCAGATTTTACCTGCCATAATAGCGGTACCCAATTGCACATGTGATGCAAACATTACAAGTTGGTGCAATCATCCGTGCCAACCTCATTGTGTCAGATTGTGCCATAGTGTACAAGATTGTCCCACATAGTGCAAAATTGTCCAAGAACAATCCTGCCTTGTGGTAGCTTTAATATTGCACCCAATTGTTCTTTACAACCGCAGATTGGGCTGTGCGCCCTGGCATGGTACAATGGAACAAGTCTATTAAGTGGCTAGCAAAACTTTGTTGGAATAACAGTGATTGATGAATGCTCAAGTATGACTTGTGTGGCAAAACATTGGCCATGCTTCTTGTAGCACCTGCTATGCTGTCTGTGTGCTTCATGGCTGCAAGGCTTGTAAAATAGACTTGTTCCATTGGATAGTGCCACATTTAGCCATGAGTGCCAAATCATGCCATGTTGAGCTAGAGAGACAAAGTAGCCTTATACTTGGCCACTTGACATGAAACATAGCTCCATAATTTCATGCAAAATAACCCCTATATTTCACCCACTGTGCAGGAGAAAATCCATTTTCTGACCTTTTTTAAGACAAGGTTGTATATACTGTGATAGAGCACAGATTATTGAGGCATTGCACCTACATGAATGCAGATTCAGAGATGACCTGTCATATTAAGCATTATAAAAAAAGCTGTGGTGCCACATACACATATATATGTAACACCATCTCTGCTTTGTTTGACTCACTTCCATATATACATCTTCCAACAAATTAAGTCAAGATGTATGGTTTCCCACCTGACCCCACCACAAACAGCAGCAGAAGAATGGCTAAACCACAGCTTGCTTTAGCCCAGCTTGTGTGGATTCTGATCACTGACACCCATAGTAATATGTGCACCATTTTGATCAGTGATCCTGCAACCAGAACTGTCAAAACTGAAACCAAGTCCTTCTGCTGTGGCCTCACTTACAGACAGTAGGTTCTTGGCTATTTCAAGTACATAGAGTATTTTGTTGAAGGTAAGAGTGTGGCTTCCTTTATTACCTACAAGCTTACTTGGCTAGTTCCTTGTCCAGCTGCATCAAGTGTTCTGTTGTCACTAGTAGAATCTCTCCAGTTGCAATATACTTGTTTCATTGAATAGCACCACACAGCTCCATATTGTGCCAGAGAGGCATAGCTGCCCAATATTTTGCCTTACAGTATGTAACATATATCTACATTCTCATGCATAGTAGCCCCTATGCTTCACCCATTATGTTGGACAGAATCCAGGTTTTTCACCCTCTCTTGGGATCAGTATTGCAGACCATATGTAAGTGCACAGAAAGAGAAATGACATGCATTTGGTACTCAATACCTGTTGCCCACTGAATCCAGCTGCAGTAGTTTGTAACTTGTTGCAAAAATGCAAGGCACTATATTGCTCCACTGGTACTATATGGCACTGTAAGTGCTTTGTACCAGCTTTACTTAAGGGCCAATGTTAAAGTATAGTACCAGATGATACCAGTGGACCAAGATAGTGCCCTGCATTTCTGTGACATGTTATGGACCTCTGCAGCTAGATGCAGAGTAACATGGGTACTGAGTACCAAATACATGTTATTGTTCCTTCTGTGCATTTACACATAGTCCTTGGCATTGATCCAAAAAAAGGTCAACAAATGGATCTTCTCCAGCACAGTAGGTGACACACAGGGGCTGCTTTGCATGAAGATGATGATCAATGCCTCACAATCTGTTGCCAAGTACAGGTTGATACCTATGGCTCAGTATGGCACAATCCAATAGAATAAGTCTAATATCTTGACATTATTTAAAAGTTTTCCAGGTGTATGAGTTACTGAGATAATCCACAGTCAGTATACCTCTTCTGAGAATCCATGTTTGTGGTTAATCAGAGTGCAGATACCCAATGAAAAATAACTGTCATGATTACATCAAAAGGCTGACACAGAATTAAAGCTTCACAAGAGGTATTGATCCTGTCAGGACACCATGCAAGGAGTGTTGAAAAGTAACTGCACACAGATTTCTCAAAATACATAGCCAACATTTTCATAACAACATATAGGTGGCTTTTGATTAGTCCTCAGTCAATTCTTGCACTTTCTGATCCCAGACACTCAGTCATCTCCTATGTTAATGTACATTGCTTGGCTATTGCCTTGTTTTCACACTCCTTACTTACTGACTTAACCAATTCTCTTACTTTTTATGCTTACTTCCTGACTCAACCATTTCACTTACTTTTCATGCGTACAAATTGATATATTTTTGTTGAAACTGCAGTAGTACCTTAGTTGCTAATTGTACTGCCCTATACAATTCCCTATACCCAGCACTCACATTAGTATCAACCCTGCAACCAACAAGCAACCCCATAAAATCAACCATTCAGTAGGTGTTTCTGCTGTGACACTCTTTTTCAATGACTTTGGTGGGAATCATACAGCTTCTTGCCACTGTTCATTTGCAAGTTCCCATATGTTCTGGTCTTCAGCTGGCATTGCAAGATCTAGCATCTCATTTGTCAGTCTGGGCAATGAATCCTTGCAATATTTAAGTGCATTTCTTGAGCTCTGCTGCTGAAGAAGTGCACCAACCTCTTGGTGTGTCAATTAGTATTACAAGACTCCATTGTAGGCATTGTGATGGTTGCTTGAGTTCTTGATGTTGTTGCTTGGTCTGTCAGTTGGATCTCCACTCTGTCTACAGTATAGAATGTGGAAGCTGTGGTAGACAAGTTGCCTTTCCCTGCAAACTCATCTACCTCACTGGAGTGTGGCTCAACTGGCTGTGCTTCCAACTCTTGAGAAAACAGCCTTTATCTAGGTGGTAATTCTTCTTGGCAATGATGGGATTCAGCCGGTTCCAGGACTATGACATCACTTGGCAAGAACTACAGCTTTTTCTTACACCTCCCCAACTCTGGCTTGGATAGACTTTTTTCCCTTTACCTTCTTTTTGAATACTGCCAGTTCTTGCACTGCTACTTAGTCTAAATGCTTCTTGTATGGAACTATGTTTTCTCCTCTATAAATGCTGCTCTGATACAGCTATCTTGGCCTGCTTGTCCCTTGCTAGCACTCTACTGGTAACCTGACATTTCTTTGCCACTTGCCTGGCACTTTTAGCCATAGTTGTGATGAGCTTGTGAGGAAGCCATTGGTTTTATCACTGCAAGGTCCTTCACTGCTAGCTTGACTGAGTGCTTCTTGAATGAAACTAGGCTTTTTCCTTCAGTAATGCTGTGCTGATGCATTTGTGTCTGGCTGCATGTCCCTTATTGGCACTCTTCCAGCTTCTCAATATCTCTTTGACACCTTTTTACAGCTTTTGGTTCTGCTTGTAACAGGCTCTTGAGGAGGCCACTGGTTTTTAGCCATGGAACCCTTGCACTTCTGCCTTTATTAGTATGGCTATTCTTGAGATACTTTCTCAGCATACCAATGCTGGTCTAATATTCATTTGCTCAGTTGAATCCAGGATAATGCTGATGCAACAAGTCAAGCATATTCTGCTTGGCCTTGGTTTCCTGTTAGTCCCATTGTGTGCCAACCTTAAGGTGATGGTGTGCTAGACTTCTTACAGCCTCTTGTAAATTAACTTACTCTTCATCATTGCACTCCACTGCTTCATCAATCTTTAGTGTATACTGATTTTCATGCTTTATTATAAGCACTACAGTCTCTCCTTACCATGCTGTGATGGGTTTTTTGGTGGGCTTTATCTTTGGGCACTGTTGTTTTACTTCAAAGACTGTAAAGTGCAACTCTGTTGTTACATTGGAAAATATTTCAATTACTTACTGTGATATTGCACTACTTGAGTTCCTCCTTTGTAGCAAGGATACCATGTTCTCTACCTGGGATATTCATTGCTGTTTGTGTATTGGCAGATCATATTGCTCCTGGACTATTTCCTGACTTCTCTGGGCCATTGTATCCTCTCAGTGACTGCACCTAATTGCTTCAATAATGCATTGGTATGAGATCTAACATACTTGCTAATAACAGTGGTGGTTATATTATGACAGCCACTTGCTGATCTTCAAGCAAAGGTACTGCATTGGCTATATTCTCATCTGCCTGAGTAACAAGGTCAGCCTGCAGCTCCTCAGAGATTCTTGATTGCCTACATGACTGAGAGCCTGAGGAGTCCTCATTATTACCTTCAGTGGGCACACTGTCAACATGGCCTTTTTTGGATGTAGCTCTGCTTGTTGCCCTGAGTATCAAAGCAAGCTGTTGTCCAACCATTCTCTGCTGCTGTCAACAGGGGGGCTTGGTTATGAATCAGACAACTTTGCTTTATTTTCTGATGGTGTATATATAGAAGTGAGTCAAACAATAGGAGAAATAGTGCTATATACATGTGTGTATAGGGTGCTACAGCTTTATTGATATTTCTTGCCATGGCAGGGCATCACTGAATCATGCATTTGTGTGGGTGCAATGTTGCAAGTACAAGGCTGTCATTTACTACTACTTCTTGCCAGAATCATTCCAGGATGCAACTTACCATGTACATGGTGCAAGTGTACTACCATCATGTGACTGGTTACATACAGCCCAGAGACCATCCTGATTCCAGCATGTGTTAGCAGTTGCATGGCATACACATTGGACAATGTCACCATTGCAAGGTGTCTAACCTTTCAGAAATCTACCACCATTGGAGGGAAACATTGTACACACTCCAGAAGTATTCTAGTAATACCCTGTCTAAAGAAGCTATAAAGTATTGCACTAAGCATCAGTCAAGAGACAATATCTCTTATATGCTTGATGGCAAACAAACAGCTAAGAAGTAAGTGTAACTCTGAAGGTATATATGTCTATGCCTTTGCCTTGGTACTTGATGGATTCTTATTAAATAAGTACTCTGCCAGCAAATCCTACTGGCCACTGATTCTTATCAACTATAATCTTGCACCTATCTTATAGTATCAGGGCAGGTATATGTTGTTAGTCTCACTGGTATCTGGGCCTAAATCATCATCTACCCTGGATAGTTACCTGTATTGATTGCTGGATAAGTTTGGCATGCTTTCTATCAGCATACTAGTAAATGGCCATTATATCTAAGCGTATATTATTATCCGCATTGGAGATACCCCAGCCATCAGCAATATAGCAAGCTTTTCTGGGCACAATGGAGGGTATTGTTGTCAAATGTGTGAGATCCAGGGGATTCACCCCATAACTCACACTCATTTTTGTCCACACACCTAAACTAAAAGCATCCTTTTCCCACACAGTGAATGTACAGAAGTCAGCATGCAATTGCAGCAAAGTTGGCAAGCTATAAGCTATAGGCCAGAATATGGGATGAATGGAAACTGGAGATACTAAAGATAGAGGGTATATGTTGTGGCAAAAGCTTACTACTGGGAGCAATGCATTTGCTTTTTAAGAATATCCCTATACTATAGACCAAGTGGTACATAGGGCCTTTCAAGCTAAATAAGCCCTTTGAGATTCCGGAGAAATTTGAAAGAATTGGCAAAATAATACAGAGTATTGCTACCCAAAGTACTTCTCACCAGCTCTAATTAACATCCATATCCATATGCAACAATACAAATGCAAGGACTGGATGAGCTGTATATGTATTTACTCAAGTGGTCTTCTGGAGCCACTTTAGCCAGGAGTATATTGGAAGCATTGGAAGTCATATGTTGACACTGTAGGTATATTTGTCCCAATGCCAATCACCAATGGCTATTTGAAGCATCTGCAGCTTTTATGCAAGAAGCTTGTTATGGGATTTGAGCGGAAATATTACAAGCATAAAGCTGATTGCATAAGTCCCTGCTGCTGCTACTTTATCCATTCTCTACCCATCTTGCTTGGTGTGTGGAGGATATTAGGCCTAGCTTCACTTTCTGCAAGCTTCCTATGGATCAGATGTGTGGTGAGATGGGAAGACAAGTCAAGTTACTAGTACTACCATATCCCAGTTTCATCAAGAATAATACTGTAAAGTTTATTATGGATGTGATGGTTTGGCACATGGAAGACTGCCAGGAAGAGTTGGAAAATACAGAGGACAGATGTGCACATGGAGACACCTGTGCCTTCTGCATTAAGAAGCTAAGCAGCCCCAATGCATGGGTAATCAGTTAAGTAATGTAAAGTTGGGTTGGGCACAACAAGCAGCTGTTTTGGTACAGGAAACTTTACCAAAGTATGCCAGGCTTTTCTTAGTCAGGAGCCAGTTTCTGAACCATCCAATACAGAGTTTGCACAAAACAAGTGCAAGAGTGCACCTAAAAGGGGGATTGGTCTCCAGCATGGAGAAGGAATATATTGACTAAGTACTTTGAAGATCTTTGCGGATATTACAGAGATATATATGACAAAAGTGGCTGCAACCAAGCATATGCTTGCTAGATGTATATATTATCAGCAATACAAGGTACAAAACAACTTTACAAGTTTCACACTAAAAAGCAGTAAAGCGGAGGTGACAGAAGTGTGTCAATTGCACTGGTGTGTGGATATGTGGAGGTTAGTATGTAGGGGGCCATAGTTTTTTTGATTCAAACAATGTGTGGAACACCCAAGGTAGTAGTGGGTAAGAGAATAAAGGGGGGTGAATATATAGTGGAAATATGAATGGTGCATGGGGAGGTAGAAAAGGAAATACTGTTTGGTAAATTGGTACTGTAGCATTATACAAAACTGGTTGTAGGGCACCCTGCTGCTGTCATAATGCCATTTGAGGCTTGCAATGAAGCTGTTAGAACACTATCAAGTGTCTTGCTGTATAAGGCAACTGGATGTATTGGCTGGTTAGATCTGCATGAATATATGTAGAGTGCATGATGACCATTACAATGCCAATCAACTCTTGTTAAAAGACTGCGCAAACACTTTTAAGTCTTTAAGTTTATTTGACAGTAAAGTCAGCAAAATGCCATCGCAATCCTGTCATTAGATTGTCTATAGGGTCAGTAACTCCAAGTTGCCAGCATTATGACAGCCTCCTTGCAGGATCCTGACAGCTGATCTGGATTAAATCCTCCTGCAGTACCAAGTTAGCTTTCATAGGGATATTTTTAGTCTATCTTCAGTAGTTGGTATGTTTCTATATTCAAGCTTTTTCAGCTGAATTCCAACTTTCCTAATAGTAACAACTCTCAATATCTCAAGTACCAATTTCACAGCAGACAAACAGACATTCTTTTCAGAGGGAGACTAGGCCAACTGGCATAGATACCCTATATAGCTATCAGCTGCGGATTACTTCCTCCAAGATTGTTACTGAAAAGTTGAACCAGAAACATCTGCTGAATATCAGTCAGAAATGCAGTGAAATCTAACTTTAAGATTTCTCACAGTTAGAGCTTTGGGGATATTAAAATTGATTTGATAAACAAAAAGATTGTATAGTGGTTGCTTTATGATTTATTGAGTGTAAAGTAGTGCTTACAACTTTATATGGCCTTGGCAATATAAACATAATGATTATGTTTAGGAAGGTTCCAAGAATCTGGGTGCAAAATATGGGGCTATTTGAACAATTTGAGGATAATAAGGTTGTAAGAGTCTTGGAGATATTGGAAGTGATTTGGAGAACAAGTAGATTATGTGGTTTTCACTTAATGATTTATTGAATGTAAAAGTAGTATTTATACTTTTACCTGGTCTTGGCATTACAAACACATAGAATATGTTAAGGAAGGTCCCAAGAACATGTGTGCAAAGTTTGGGGCTGTTTGGACAACTTTGAGAATTTTCATGTTCTGGGTACCTGGTATTTTGGTGAAAATATTCTAAGTAAATCCCGACAAGGAATTTGGTCAGTATTCTCTAGGATTTGAAGGTAATGATCTAAGTGACTAAGTTAGGTGAATATTTAGGTGGAAATACAAATTTTTACAACAAATAAAGCATTTGATTTACAATGAGCACTTACACTGTTGCATAAACTTAGCAGAACAAACATGAATAATATGTCTAAGAGGGTCACAAGAGCATGTGTCCAGAGTGTGAGGCTGTATAGACCACTTTGAGATTTAATATGCTCAGGATACCTGATAATCTGGCAAGTAGATTCCAAGTAGATTCCAACAAGGAACTCAATCCAAACTCTCTACAACTTTTAGGTAGCAACCTATGCAATTGAGCTGGATGAATATTCAGGTGTGACTGCAAAATTAACAATAATAAGGATTCCAAGTAGGCATTTGCTCTAGGAGAGAGATTGCTTCTCATGCTGGAGCTAATCACATAGATATTAGGCATCATTTTGTGAGTTTTGAGTCTAGAGACCTTATTGGTGAAAAGGCTTGTAATTTTACCTAAATACCCACAAGTATATTGATGTGGATCATTATTTACATATCTTGGAGAATTCTGAACAAATTCTTTGTTGTGATTTTGTTGGAGATACTTTGAACTCTTGTTATCTGGTGCTTTAGTGAGAATACTCTGAGTTGTCTA
>MCFE01001238.1:0-12620 GCA_002104905.1 Basidiobolus meristosporus CBS 931.73 | reverse complement strand
TGATGATTATACAAGATACACATGGGTCTACTTCATGGAGAGAAAGGAAGAAGCTCTGTCTAAGTTCAGGGAGTTTAAAGCCATGGTGGAGAGAGAAACCTGTGAAAAATCAAGAAAATACGCTCTGACAATGGTGGAGAATATACCTCCAAACTCTTCATCCACTTCTGCAAAATTCATGGGATAAAGCAAGAGACTACTGTACCATACTCCCCACAGCAAAATGGAGTAGCAGAGCGAGCTAACAGATCAATAATTGATATGGCAAGATCTATGATCCATGATCAAAAATTATCCTATGATTCTTGGGCGGAATCAGTTGCCACTGCTGTATATCTTAAAAATAGGAGTTATAACAGAATACTTTGTGATTCTACTCCATTTGAAGCATGGTATGGATACAGACCAAGTGCAGAACATCTAAGAATATTTGGGTGTACAGCATATGCCAAAAAACTGGCTGGAAATCAGTCAAAATTTGAGCCAAAAAGTGTAAAATGCATATTTTTGGGCTACTGCAATGAGAGTAAGGCATACAGACTCTGCAATACCAAAGCAAAGAAGCTGATCAAGTCCAGGGATGTGTTGTTTGATGAAAATTCAAAATTTTCACAAAAAATGACATCAGATGATGACAAAAATTTGATCTCAAGTCCACCAATTGTCAGGATTGAATCAGAGCAAGACAATGAAAATTTTTTCACTTCAGAGGACTCTACAATCATGGTTCAGCCAGAATCAGTGCCCAGGAATATCCCAGAAGTGATCATTCCAGTATCAAATGCCCGGAGATCCAATCGGACAAGAAACAGCCCAAATTACTATATCAATGAGGGTACAAACTTAGCCTATGCCTATTCAGTCCATATTGATGAACCCAGACTGTAAAAGTGGCCCTAAATAGCCCTCAGACAAAGTTTTGGAGATCTGCAATGACTGAGGAATATCAGGCCCTGATGGAAAATCAAACTTGGGACTTAGTCAAATTACCAATCAACCGAAAATCAATTGGATGCAGATGGGTCTTCAAGACAAAGTACAAGGCTGATGGTACAATTGAAAGATACAAAGCAAGACTTGTAGCCAAAGGATACTCTCAAACAAAAGGACTTGACTATACTGAGACCTTTGCACCGGTAGCCAAGTTTAATTCCATCATATTAATATTGGCTATTGCAGCCAAATATAAGTTTTTTATTCATCAAATGGATGTAAAAACTGCACTTTTGAATGGAGAACTTGATGAGGATGTGTATATGGACCAGCCTGATGGGTTTGTTGACCAAGATAACCCCCATTTGGTCTGCAAGCTTAAAAAGTCACTATATGGTCTCAAACAATCACCAAGAGTCTGGAATTGCAAGATAGATTCTTATTTGGAATCTTTGAGTTTCAAAAGGAGTAATGCTGACTATAGTATATACTATAAGCCAGATAGAGCAAATCCAGTTCTATTAGCTCTATATGTGGATGATCTTATTATAGCCACCAATAACCTAGAAACATTGGAAGAGACTAAATCCAACCTATCTAAGGAGTTCAAGATGTCCAATCTAGGAGAACTCAGTTACTACTTAGGGATTAAGTTCTCCATAGACAGAAGTCCCCAGACTATCACCCTAAACCAATCCAAGTATATTCAAGATATACTAAAGAAGTACAAAATGGAAGACTGTAAACCGGCAGCTACCCCAATGGAGACAAACCTTAACTTGGTCAAAACTCAACCAAATCAAGAGAGCTTGGTGCCATCTGAAAGCCCTGACTTTCCTTATCAATCTATGGTTGGCAGTCTGATGTATATCATGCTTGGAACACGTCCAGATATCTCATATTCAGTGGGAGTTGTCAGCCAACATAATCAGAACTATGGATCTGATCATATTGCAGCAGTTAAGCGGATTTTTAGATACCTAAAAGGAACTGCTGATATTTGCTTAAGATACACTTATAAGGACTCAGAACAAGATCTTGTGGGATACTCTGATGCAGATTGGGGACGAAATTTAGAAGACAGAAGATCCACCACAGGATACACCTTTCTTTACTGTAAAGGAGCAATTTCATGGAATTCAAGAAAGCAACCAACCATAGCACTTTCTACTACAGAGGCAGAGTATATGGCAGCCTGTGAAGCTACAAAAGAAGCAATGTGGCTAAGAAAACTCTTAACAGATTTAGGCCTATGTCAAAAAACATCTATTACTTTATTTCAAGATAATCAAGGATGTATACAATTAGGTAGAAATCCAACTTTTCATGCTAGAACCAAGCACATAGATATTAGACATCATTTCATACGTGAAGCTATAGAGAATAACTTAGTGAGCTTAGTTTACTGTCCTACAGATGAAATGATTGCAGACATATTTACCAAACCATTAGCTAGAGACAAGTTTGAATATCTTAGGTCAAAATTAGGACTAGTCAGTATGAGCATTTAGCTGAGTGGGAGTGTTGTAAAATTTGTATTTCCACCTAAATATTCACCTAACTTAGTCACTTAGATCATCACCTTCAAATCCTAGAGAATACTCACCAAATTCCTTGTCGGGATTTACTTAGAATATTTTTCACCAAAATGCCAGGTACCCAGAACATGAAAATTCTCAAAGTTGTCCAAACAGCCCCAAACTTTGCACACATGTTCTTGGGACCTTCCTTAACCTATTCTACGTGTTTGTAATGCCAAGACCAGGTAAAAGTATAAATACTACTTTTACATTCAATAAATCATTAAGTGAAAACCACATAATTTACTTGTTCTCCCAATCACTTCCAATATCTCCAAGACTCTTACAACAAAAAGTACCCCTCCAGTTATTTACCAGCTTATTGCAAGACTCTTCTTCCCTTCTAGTTACAAACTTCTTCAAGAGATACTATAGTGAGCTAGCAGTCGTGCTATATTCTCCTCTAGACTTTGATATTGAGGATATTTGGGAAAAAGTAAAGTCCATGTTTACCTTGTAGGCTTTCTACATCACAGATATCCATATTCCAACTTGGTTTCCTTATTTATGACCTAAATAAAGACTTTACCCTTTAGTGATTATCATCCCCCTAACCTTAAGTAAAACTCATGATCCACTTATTCTCCCAATCACTTCTAGTATATCCAAAATTCTTCCAACATTTGTGATATTTATGCCCTCACCCTCAGCTACTACACAAAATTAATCTATCATCAATTGGGGGACATCTGCTTTCTTGAGTTGCAACAATGCCAAAGCTGAAAGTATTCATGTCATCATCTTAGGAACTATAATGACTTAGCATGAACCTACAGTGAGCACATACAACAATATCTGCTTTTGTCTTTTACTGCTCCCTATCACCAAGAACTACTTCTATATGATATCTACCATAGGTGACTTTGGCTACATCAATAACATACCTGCTTTTCCCCATTGTAAATAATGTAATTGTTGTAGCTGAGCCCAATGGGCAGAAAGCATCATGTTTGATTTGCTCTGGCTATCTGTAGATTCTAGCAGGTTCTCAGCTCTGCCTTGCCATCTACTAACCAATAATCCTAACATCCTAACAAATTGTTTAAATATAATGGCGATCAAGTCAAAAAATTGAGTACAGTTTTGTATTTCAAGAGGCAGATGAAATCTCATAGATAACACAGGATTATCCTTAGAGCAGCATTTATTGTTTTGATGGATTTATCACAGTTACAGATAGTATTCTGATGACATCGGCGAGGAATCATTACTAGGTTGTCCTTTACTTGCTCCATACTTTGTAGAGTCTTTACCTTGATCTCTGGCTCTACATACTTTAATGCCACTATACCCCTCGCCGCTAATAGCCTATGGGTCTGCATAGGAATCCGTTTCATTTACTTTGAATTTATGTTCAATAAATAAGCGCAGAGACTTAGAAGTATTATCAAAAGGTAGAGGAGATAGCACTTATGCAACAATGTCTGGTGCACACTAATGCATTCACTCTGCATCCATACACTGTACGCTAGGGAACATATTGAACGTTATCTTATAAGCATGCAGCATCTTTGAACTCCTCAGAGAGGGTAATTGATATGGAAATACTTGCTTGTGGACCAATGCTAAGTTTGGCCAAAGCATTGATGCCCGCTCGTCTAAAAAAAGCAGTAGGCTTCTGGACTAAAGCTGGATACACATATAGAGTCAGCATTTATCCAACTGGAACATATAAACTGAGTTATAGAAAATTGAGCCGAAAAGGACATTAGTTCACAAGTAACAAGGACCAAACGGGATTGGCTGGCTAACAGAAAAAGAGTCAGGATTATGCAATATCACAACCCGATTGATAAATGGAGTATGTGATTGAAATTCCACATTTAGGCAACTGTTCAATATTCCTCATTTAGGCAGTACCGCGAGACATTGGCTGGAACCATCCACCATTTTCACGGATTACACTCTAAGCTGTCGCGAAACAACAGCTGGCAATAGAAGAATCAAGAAACGAATCCAGACTCGACCCATTTGAGTGCTTCTACTCATTCTTTGTGTCTAGTAGCGAAAAAAACCACACACTTCTCAGGACTCGTGAGAGATCTGATAACACTTATCTGATTCTTCAACTTCTATATATACTGCTTGGTTATACCAATATCATATCATAAGCAACAACAATGACTTCGTATCGAAGTAGATTTTATACAGCTATAAGCGCACCCGGAAGGCAGCATTCCGTTCAAGCCTCTGCGCCAACCCAATTTGTTACCAGCTATGATAAGGAGAAAGTTACTATCATTGGCGAAGAGCTTCCGAGAAGCCTGAAGCTTTACAGCCCTGAGGCCAAAAAGTCTCTGGGAGGGCGATTCTTCGACACTATTACCCAGTACGCTGGCTCGAGAATGATCTTTCTGGTTACGCTGATTATCTTGATTGTATGGGCAATTCTTGGCATAGTCTTTGGCGCACCGGAAAATTGGCAGATCGCAATGCAGGATGGAAGCTCGATCCAGTGTTATATATCGGATACTCTCTTAATGCGCCAGCAGCAAAATCACTGCCACAGACTGCTATCAGTTATAGCCCAGCTGCGCTCGAGGAACGCGACTTTCAGGCGACTACTGAGTGGCATTCCTGTCTGTCGGAACCCTGTTGACTTGGACAAGGCAACGCAAGAACCCAAAGATGATGTAGGGGATGCGGTGAAATTACCCGTTGAGAACTGGTTCGATAGGTGCTGCAATTGGGTATCAATGGCAGTGGGCTCTATCTACTCTCTCATCATCTACTGGATGGGGATTTTCGCATGGATCGGGACAGGACAAGTGCTTGGGTGGAGTGATCTCTGGCAGCTCTATATAAACACCGCAGTTGCTGTCGAACTCACCTTCACCTCTATGTTCCTACAAAATACTCGCCGCCGCCACATGGAGTATTTCGAAAAGTGTCTCAAATCAATCATGAAGGCTGATTGCGAACTGGAAATTCTCCTTCGCCAGATGACTGGTGACAATGAGTCCAACCCGATCATTGAAATCAAGCCTCACAAGGTGAGCCGTGGTGTCCGATCCATTGACTACTACGCAGATGTGATTGGCTCGGGGATTGGAGCCATCATATCAACCGCCGTGTTTATTCTCTGGATTGCGATAGGGAATTATATGCAATGGGACTCCAACTGGTGGCTGATCATCGGAACTTACACCGGCCTGGTCGGCTTTGTGGATGGATTTGTATTACGAAACGTATATTTCCGTCAGGATACCATTTTGAACGAGCAATTTGATGTTCTCGTGGACTCTGACCTGGCATTGTTTCAGACTTTGGGCCTACCGCTACCGGAAGAACAACTGTATTGCAAAAAAACCCTGATTTACAGAGTGAGCCATTGCATGGGTGTGGTTTGCTCTATGCCAGGTGCAGTGCTAGCTTCGCTGATGACGATTGTAGCCCTGTTGTGTATTGCTAGCGGCATGCACTGGAATCAAACAGGGCAACTCATTTGCAATACACCAACGATGATCATCGAAGGGTTTCTACTGATAGTGTTGATTCAAGCACATAACATGGCAAACACTAAGCGTAGAGTACAGCTACATGACATCCTAACCAGAAGACTCAAACTACTTCAACATGTGCGCTCGGTCCTTGGAAAAGAGGGGAGCATTCATACTAGCGGGAAAAAAAATCTCTAGTGTATATCTCCAGTACATTTACAGTCCATCCACAGTCCATTAACTCTGGATTGCATTCACCACAATAAACTAATTCTAGATTGCACATGACAACCTGGCCAAATACTAGATGGAACGTTCCTCAGTAGGCTCTCTACTCGTCCAAGAGTTGACTAATTTGTATTAATTGCTAAACCTAGATTGCCTACGATTGATTGAGTCCAGGCATTTCTGACCATCCAGCTCACCACATTCCGGATGTTAGTCGATTAATCAACCATGATTGATCATCATACTGCCATGCTACACTTCCTTGTCTACTCATCAGCACCAGATCCACACATGAATGCTCGAAGTACAATGGTAGGATAAATCCTACTAAGCTTCAGGAATCGTTATAAACAATCTTCCCACACCACATTGCCATATAGCTAAATTTTATGATGGGCTTATAAGCCTCCAAGCTATATTGAAGCTCTGTAGATGCTTATATGTGGTATATGCATGTTACATTCAGGGAATATTTCTTTATGAGAATTCCTGCAAAGCAAATATTGCTCACACAGAAAGACCTTAGAAACAATGAAAGCATGTTGAAAACAGGGTTGTATTGCTGAACTACAGTCCCCGCAATGATATAGACCCCTCTCACCAAACGATACTAACGTTTGAGCCAGTTAGAGCTTAGATAAGACGCTTTCATATATCATTATTAGGGAAATTCGGATTGTACAGACCATCTAGCAGTAACATTAGGGAGTTTCGGATTGTACAGGCCTTCTAGCAACGACAGAAGTTAACCCAGGATTGATTATCTCCACGCCTCTTGACTAACCACATTGCTCATTTCAACTCCGTCGAGATATAAATAGACGGACGCAACATCCACCGAATAAGCAATAGAATTATCAGCCCCAATAGTTGACAACTAATGGCCTCCATGAAAGAGAAAGCCATCTAGCCAAAAGACAAAGGTAACGACCCAACCAGAAGACTTATAGCTATCTAGTGGCAGCAGAACGGACTGACCAGATTAAGTATTCATTTCAAATCAGCGATACCACAGTTCCAGCTCGTCCTTCTGAAACGGTAAGTGGGGCGCAAAAGATTAAAGTTTGCAAACGGGGAATAACATTGATTGCGAACCAATACTGACGCAATGATTGGATGCTCAGATATACGTCATTTGTGGTATTATGAAGATCCGTGCTCGATCATCCCTCCAAATGGCACTTAGATAAACGCTTCTATAGAAAGGTAACCTGTAGAGTAACAAATATGACGGTTGCATTGAAAATCAAACCACGACATCCACGGTTATTTGACATTTCTAAAATAGGTATTGACTAGACTATTTTGTGGCAATCTGGAAATAGCGCGATGGTCATGCTTAAGGAAGAACCTAGATTATCTGCTGGGAGTGCGATAGAGATTGGATAGCATTCGTGATACAAAGCGCCTGACTTGAATCCCAGAATTCCAACATGAAAAGAACCCTGCTAGGTATCCTGTTTACACCCACACTTCTTCATGGCAAACTTTGCTCATCTCGCTACTTTTGCTGCTAAAGAGGCCCCAAGTAGTTGCTTGGTTTGTTTTCTTCAATTTTGGCTTTAGCTTGCGTAGCCCCTTAATCTCTAAATTCAACGAATTCCTATAAATGAGTTAACTCCTGTTCAACCAACCCGCAGAATCCCGGGTCTAGATTCTTGTCCTTCGTGATGAATATAAGTGGAAGGAATATATTCTGGATCTGTCCTCCTCAGTCAAATGTCCTGGAATGAGTATCGTGGCCACTCTTACCCCACTAGGAGTGTGGTGATGGGGCGCTCAGTTGCAAGGTCATGTGCCCAATGATTAAAGTTGAGCAATGGTGCTGGGTTCCGATGGAATGTTCTCTCAGCGTCTATAGTATTGGAGGGCCACCATGAAATTCGCTTAATTTAGAATCATTCAAATCAAAGTATTAAGCATAAAATGGATGTTCCTATTGCAGCAGTAATCGAAGCAGTAATCGAAGCAGTAATCGATGGTCTTCCTAAGCGCTTATTGGATTTATCGGGCCAATACCCATTGCGAACAAATTTTTTGACACTTTTAATTTAGTGAATAGAGTACCGAGTATTGACCTAGTGTTGACCTAGTGTTGACCTAGCTCTTGTTACTCAAACCTATCAAGTCCCGGCTACATGACCATGACTATTGGATACACTATACTGGATTGATAATGGGGACAAACACTTGATTTGCAAATGCTTATTTGTGCAACCAGACTGAGAGATAAAAGGCTGGCGTAGGTTCTTCTAGTCATTGTTTACTTTCATTCCTCGCACTCACCTCCGCAATGCCGCTCCCACAATCAGCAAATTGCTCCTATATATCCACATCCAAAGCCCATGATGCAAATATCGAAGACTGGCTGTATGCGGACATGAACTGCATACCTGTAGTTCCCAACAACTTCGATCACATTCCTTACATTGGTCTTACTGAGTGTATCGACAGACCTCGAATCGCTTCTGTCAGCATACCTATCCAGAGCAATGACACTGGACTACTTGGTCATCAGCCTAATAGAAAGCGTGCAAGCATGCCATATCTAGGCTCTAATGGCCAATATATCCACTCTCCTAATCCTGAGCACTCACAAGATCACCTAATCCCAGCCATGGACACATCGCTCTTTTACCAGCACACTGACGCCAATGAGGCCAACTCCTTCTGCCTTGCGTCGGAATTTAGCTCTAGTGGATCTGCTTCCCCAGATCCATCACCGCAATTCGACTCTCTTTTTGACGCAACCGCTGCCTCCATCGAGTTCATCGGAGATCAGAAACAGGACATAAGCTCCAATCACTTCCTTAATCAAGCACAATATGCCAAGGACATCAGCATCTTCAATGCTACAGAAAAAGCCGATAGCTACGACAGGCAGCCGACATTAAACAAAGCCATCTTCGATTCTATGCCCACTAAGATCAAGTTCATCCATTGCAATCCATCCAAAGGAATCCACTCATCTACTGCCAAAGCACTACAGTACTACCCAGGGGTTGTGAATGACCCCAGAACAAGAGGCATAGAAGGCATGAACCTTCCATTCACCGTTCTTGATAGTTTCGACTCACAGACCAACAGCCACAAAGACGGAAAAGACAAGAAAGGCCACTTGTGCCCATACTGCTCCCGCCATTTCCGCCGTCGACACGACCTTCATAGACATATTCGCCTTCATACTGGGGAAAGGCCCTACAGCTGCGACATCTGTACGAAAGCATTCTACCGTACAGACGCACTGAAGAGACACTACCGTTCGGAACACAAAATCCTGTTGCCCCCCAAGTCCTGAAATGGTTGTCCATTCGATATTCTTTTTTATGTGTTATTAGATATTATATTTATACATGTGACGTTTAGATCTTGTTTTATGTAGCGGTGATAGAACCAAACAGTGGTCTGTACATGCTTCAGCTGAAGCATTGTTCCTTACACCACCGCAGATTTATATTGTAAATATCCCTCAAATGATTAAATAATTCTTTCGCTCGGAATTCCAATCGAAAAAATGCTTGTTGATTTATAATCCCATGGCCCTGTCCCACCCAGCGTTTGTTTCCTCCTCTGCTGTCGTCTGTCACACCGACCAACTATATGGTCAGCTGTATTACTATTCAGCTGTCCGGTGTACCACTCAACAACCTTCTGTACATTCACCGCATCGTCGTCTGTATTACGAGCCTACCCAACGCTGGATGTTGATGTATATGCATTTCATACCTAATGGACTTGTATCATTGCGAGTCTTCACATGACCCGTATCTCACATTCTGCCAAATATACATTTCGCACAGCCCCAATTGTTGCCTTGCCTAGGGAAAATTAGTGGAAGATCCCGATAAGGCGATCGCGAGTATGACGTCTAGTCAACACGCTATTGAATGGTGGCTTGAACCCATTGACACGACGAGCCTTCACTCTGGACCAAATGAATTACAAGAGAATGGGCCAGGAGATGGTCATTCTTGGCTTCCAAAAATGGCAACAGGATATTCGAATCGGCGGTGTAGTGTGGGTGTTTCAGAAACTTCCAAAAAGACGGGTTATCGATGCATGTTGGGAACCAGATCTCACCTGGATTCATTGGATGAGTGTTGAGTTGCTCGATCCAAATATGGAGGGGATACCTTTCTAGGATGCCCTCGTCCAAGTCGCGACGGAGAAACATCTTCTCGCGCATCCATTGATATGAAGATTACACAATAGGGAAGAAACCTGTTGGCCAGTAGAACCAGCCATCGTACCACAAAGCGTGTCATGGCCAGTGTAATGTTTGTTACACGAATGTGAGATCATTAACCAACTGCATGGATATCGAAAAATGGTGGTGAACTTCACACGAGGCCAACCAGTTGATAGAAATCGACCCTGAAAAATCGGATTCCAGTCCGGACCAAAAGGTGCTTTCGGAGATCAGATAGATGAAATTTTCTCTACACACTTGGATTCGGATAATGTAGATAAGGAATTTTTCATGAATCATCACATCTTACTTGTAACCTTCGGATTTTCAATATATATGGGCCTGGTCAAGATAAAGAATCGACTTATGGGATTAGAAATATTTGTGATTTATTTGATGGCGCTCATTTATGCAATCGAGAACCCATGTGATTCAGTCAAGCTTTGTACACTTCAAATGATCGGGGACATATCAGGCAATGGTGTGGAAGCAATGAAAGCAATGGTGTGGAAGCAAGCAATAGCTCCTCAAAGTTTCCTTCCTAAAAAGGTTGGTTGATGCGCAGGTCATTCTATTGAATGCAGAACGGTGGATACGCAGCTCGAAGGCCACAATAGCCCCGTTCTATTGTGTGCACTATAGTATTCCTCATTGATCGCATGTAATGAAATCTGATCTGGATGCTTCCACCACAAATAGCCATTGATGATCACTTGATTGTACCCGCTGCATTCAACCCTAACCCTAGCACTAGCCCTCATTCGGACTCTTTTGGATGGCAATGTAAGGTGAGTGATCAGTGGAGTACCTATACGCTATATTCTGATATGTCTTCATTATGTACCTCGGAGTTAGCCCAATGTAGGCCAAACTGTGTGGTTTATGGTAGTAATGGGTACTACATGCCAGCTCCATAGTCGCACCGCAGAGCAAGCAATTTGTCAACCATCCTCACTTGTGATTGAGTAAACGAATTAACTGAGCGCCATGTTACACATCCCAGGTGTTTCATTACTCTACACCAGTTTGCGAGCACCTGCTCGGTAGAGACAATCCGCTGATCAATGAAATCATTGGAATCTCACATCAGGAAGTCTCCCAAATGCCGTGACGCAAGTGGTGATCAGGCTGCAGCTGTGTCATATCACATCGTCTTTCCGCTATCGGTTTCTTCGAGTCAACTATTTATTGCTTACCCACAGAAATAGATGACTGGTTTTGGAAAGTGGTGCCAGCGGCAAAACACCTCCCACAAGCAGGCTTTCAGCGTTATGGTGGGATTCTGGCTATTTAACTGATATCAACGAGCCAATGTTGGAGTTGTAGTACAGGAGGATGAGCGCAAGATTGGAAGGCTCTGATGCTTTGTCCACCATTCAGATCAAGAATCTGCAGGAGACGTTGGCACACATCCCTGAGCCAAACTAAAGAAGATTTTTGGAAAGCTCTATCTTGTATCGTGAATGGTCGCTTCGTTCTTATTTTTGACCATCATGAACATCAATAGTGAATACAAATGTGCATACCAGAATGAGAGTGCATTTAGTGCTGCATCCAATGATACAGATGATATGAATTCGAGAACCTTCAGTACATCACCAATTTATAAAGTTGTACACGCTTCTTTCCTACATCAATGCTCTAGAAACCCAGATCACTTTTTAACTCCGGATCTGTGTGAGGACTGGAATCATGATTGATCGAGTTGTGCCAGGGAAGATATACAATTATTTCAAAATATTTATACTTATACCAGGAATATATATTTGCCTCTGTTTCTACTTGTGTAGATTATTTTTGAATATTCATCTCACCTGAAACTCAGTTTGGTTTCATTTGGTCCATTTCTTCTGCACCATTCTTGAAATAATCATGCTGTACAAGCCAGGAAAAGTTGATCCTAATCCACTTAGTTGCTCTGTAACTTTAAACTTACACTTGTAAAAGCTTGAAATTCCACCTAAATACTCACCTAACTTAGTCACTTAGATCATTACCTGCAAATCTTGGAGAATTCAGACAAAATTCCTTGTAAGGATTTACTTGGAGAAACTTCATGTACTGGGAACCTGATGTTTTAGTCAAAATATTCCCAGTAAATCCTAACAAAGAATTTTGTCTCAATTCTTCAAGATTTGTAGGTAATGATCAAAGTGACAACCTCAGGTGAATATTTAGGTGCATATTACAAATTTTGATAGCACTCCCACTCATCCAAGTATTCATATTAGCTAGTCCTAATTGTGATCT
>MCFE01001237.1:0-12627 GCA_002104905.1 Basidiobolus meristosporus CBS 931.73 | reverse complement strand
AAAGCATGAATCGATACACCTATCAGATGCGAATTCCTCTCTGTCATAGTTGAATTGGTTTAAGCCATCATGTGAGAAATGCTTTCGTACTGGAGCTTACCGAGTTCAAAATACCACGCGCTGTCTGGAATCCAAATGAGGCCAGCATGGAGATCTACAGTGGAAATTAGCGGAAATTAGCCCTGGTTGGCAACCGGGTGAGTGTTTGAATCTACCTCTTGTGTGGCGCCTCCGATTTTGCAACATCTTCTAGGCGTCTATCGAGAAATTCAAGCGTATTGGTGAAGTCAGGTGAATGGTCCTTGGTCATGTACATCTCTAATGCAAGGTTAGCGGTGTTGCGGTTGTTTCCATACAACTAACGAGATCTAGATACCGGTCGAGGTGTAAACGCCGGACAACAGGAAGCGCTTTGTATACCAATTAAACTACAATAAAATCTGGATTAATTTCTGTGTCTATGAGAGGTTGGCTGATTTTCCGTACATCAAAGCTCTTGTCTCCAGCCAAGTACCAAATATCGTCCACCAAGCTGCTCAAATGGCGCATAGCCACCGGAGCATTCCACGGTTCCGCCAAGATCGCTGCAGCCTATGTTTCAAATCAATCTTTGTGTCTTCGAAATACTGCGGGATCAGGAGTTACCTCGGGCCAACTTTCTGCGTATGGCATTGTATGCTGTAGGCGAGTAATACAGGCCTTTCGTACTTTCTCGGTGGTCGAGAGACTACAATCAGGTAACTTGAGTAAACTTCGAATATTTTGTTGGAACATAAGCGTGGCTACCCTTCTAATTTCCCTCCAAGCTCTGGACGGTTTTAAGTCTAGCATCTTCCATGAAGTAATCAACAAGATCCAAGCCCCCATTTGGGAAAAGGCCATGTGTCACTGGTAGGTATCCTAAAGCCTGTGCTCCTTTCGCAATTGAACCAGTGGACCAGCCGTAAGTGCGAACAAACGGAAGGGAGGCTTCAAGGATTTTAGAAGGTATGTCTGTATCTGGTCGGGGTTTGGCAGGTGGAGGGGTAAGCCTTTTAACAGCAGTATAGAATTAATGATATTGTACGATATGAAAAGCAGATTTGCGTAAAAATAGAAATTTTAGCAAAGAAGGGAATTTACCTCTCCTTCTGCTCATCTACGACTTGGTCAGGGCCTTGACTGGTTGCAAAAGCCCTTTGTCCTTGAACTAAGTTGAATCGAAGCATATTTCTGCTGCCGGCCATGCCAAGTGCACGAGAGGCGAATGGTTTGAATGCAACAAGTGTACGCTTCATTTAGGTGGGTTTTCAAGTCAAAGTTATTACTGACAGTAATTAGTGAAGATTAGTCACTATTTGGCTCTGAGGTTGTTCAAGGCAAGCTCGCATTCATTAGTCAATTTTTTCCATGCATTACTTGGATTGTCCAGATCTATAATTTCGCTTGTCGAGCAATCACATGTTTTCTGAGTCTGGAATGTCAAGCCACAGGTGTGACAGGATGAATATCGGCTATTCACTGATTTTTCCAGGTAAGCCAAAACTGAATGTGTGAGACAAGTGCTTAATGCCCGTTATTGGGCCCATCTTTCAAAAGCAAATATAGGGAGTATACTCCTTTTCCACAACATTCAAGTTGTCATGCTTTCGTGTTGCTGTGATGAATACTTCTCCCAACAACGAGACCTTGGTTATCGGTGCTGATGCAAGCACAAGGGTTCTTGCATTGGGTTAGCATGGTATCACATAGTGCTGGACAAAGACAAACCTTTTGGATGGCCGGGTGTATGGTGCACTGTAGCCAGCAGGAATAGCGGTGATTGCCTCAAGAGTAGCCAAACCTAAAATAGCAGTCAAGATATGGAAATGGCTTGCGATGGATACGACTCCAAATAGTATCTCTCTCCATATTTATATCATTAAGAAGATATCTATCAGGGTTATTTAATCACTTCTCAACTACCCAAAGACTCTCATAGTCACTACCGAATTTCAAGCATGCTAGTTTGTGGAAAGTCTTATCATCTATTAATAACCATGTGGCGTATATAAAAAATGATTCTTTAGCTGTGTTGAGATATAAGAATAAAATGTGTTTGAGTAAGAGTAGATGTATGACAGTCTATCATCAGGAAACGAGATGGGCAACGGAGTAGACGTGTTACTGAATCTTTGCTTATAAGTCCAAATTGGTCACACTAGCCTTTTGTGGTACAGTTCATGTTGAATTTAGTCATATTCGACTCGCTTTTCAAATATTCCCCGAGTGTTAAAGATGCTTTTTGCGCTAGAAAAGACTCGTGATTGCTGATCTATGCCCGTATTCGCCTGTAGCCCTCACCATTGATGCTACACCAAGAATCAAATACCGGCGCAGATAGTGCGGTGCACCAGAGGGAATATTGCCCAAATATTCTCATATAAAGAGGCCGGGTATCTAGCTCTTTGACAATTATCAATCTAACCAATCTTACTACGAAGGCATGCGAGTTCCATCCTATTTAATTGCCCTGTGTGCCTTGAGTTCCGTGTCTGGCCACATGGAAATTCAATCGCCTGCTCCTCGAAAGTCTACCTTTAGCAAGTACTATCAGTCGATCGGAGATATCGATTATGATATGAACGGTCCATTGGGTGTATTTCCCTGCAAAGGCTATAAGCCAGGGAAAGTTGAGTACACCTATAATGCTGGGGATACCGTGAAAGTGCAGTTCGCCCCTGGAAATACCCATAACGGTGGTCACTGCCAGTTCGCTCTCTCCTACGATAATGACCAGACATTTGTCGTGTTGAAGACGGTTGTCCGTAATTGCTTCAAAGATGGCCTCACTTTTGATGTACCTATTCCTGCTACTGCTCCTCCCAGCAATCGTGCTACCTTAGCCTGGACTTGGGTTAATGCCGAGGGTAACCGAGAGTACTACATGAACTGTGTTGACATTACTATTAATGGTGGGGTCCCTGGCGGAAAAGTCACCGGTCCTAAGCTTATGGTTGCTAACCTTCCTGGTTATCCTACTATCCCGGAATTTGATATTGGGGAAGGAGACGGTCATGAATTACTGGATCAGCGCCCAATTATCACTGTTGGGGCTACTGGTGGAGGTGTGACTCCTGACCCAACTACCACAGTGAAGCCCACTACCACTGTAAAGCCCACTACCACTACCAAGCCTACAACCACCGCAACCTCCACTAAGCCAACCGCAACTAGCGATCCTGGAACTGGCTCGTGTGGTGGAGTGGCAGCCTGGAACGCGGGTACTGCATACAATGGCGCTCAGAAAGTTACTTACAACGGGCATCTTTGGCAAGCCAAGTGGTGGACCCAAAACGAAACTCCCGGTCAGCAAGGAGTCTGGACTGATTTAGGAGCTTGTTAAATTCAGTATAAATATTTTTAATAAACCAACTCCCGCCAGTTGCTTCAAAGCGAGTTAACACAGTGTAGCACTGTATCAAATGATCATCACTTATCTGTAGTTCAGAGTGATCATTACTGATCGATGATCCTACAGGATATATCCAACGCATGGTGATATATGAATTGGTTAATTAAATGCTGTATTACATAAGGCTAGACATCAGGACTGTAATTGACGATGCCAAGTGGCAAGTGTTTTCACTAGTTATTAGCCTTAATAGATGTGGCATGTTTGTATATGTTGCTCATTTTGTACAGCTATATAGTGGATTAGGGTAACCACAAAGGTATATGGAACAAGGTATTTTGCTAGTTTAGGGTGTAGGTGTTATAGTTGTTGTAAATTTCGTAATTTTACCTAAATATCCACTGACTTAGCCACTTAGATCATAGTCTACAAATCTTAGAGGATTCTGGCCAAATTCCTTGTCAGGATTTACTTGAAATATTTTCACATCATCTACCAGTCCTTGCAATATTCAAGTGTGTTTTCTTGAGCTCTGCTCTTGAAGAAGTGCTACAACCTCTTGGTGTGCCTATCAATCACTACGAAAAGTAATTTGGTCCTACAGGTGGATCCAATCCAGATCAGCTGTTGGGATCCCACAATGAGGCTGTCACAATGCCAGCAGCTTGGAACTGATGACCCTCTTCACAATCTCATGATGGGACTGTGATGGTGTTCTGCTGCTTTTACTGCCAAATAGGTAAATAAGCTTGATGTTGCTTTAGCAGTCCATGGTTGGTATTTGCATGGCATGCTGATGGTCTTATTACAGTCTCTATTTATCTAAGCAGACCCAACCAGCCAATATGTTCAAATGCCATATATGGAAAAAAACTTGACAGTGTTTTGATGGCCTTGATGTGGACATCTATTGGCATTATAACAGCAGTATTGCAGCCTACTGCTATTCCTGTATAATGCTACAAAACCAATTTACTAAACAATATTTCCTTTTTTTACCCCCTTGCACCATTCATATATTCTGCTGTAGAGTCACCCCTATTTATTTGCCTATCCACTACTACCTGTTGTGAGAATTTGTAATTTCACCCAAATATTCACCTACCTTAGTCACTCAGATCATCACCTATGATTCTTAGTGAATACTGACTAAATTCTTTGTTGGGATTTACTTGGAGTATTTTACCAAGACATCAGATACACCATGTTGCAGTACTCTGAGGAGTATTGGAAGTGATGTGGAGAACTAGAGGGGTTACATGTTACTCATTTGTAGATTTATTGATCAAAAGTATGGTATTTATACTTTTGATGGAGTAGAGCAAACAAGCATGTAGAGTTTGTTAAGGAAGGTCCCAGGAGTGTGTGTGCAAAGCTTGGGGGCTTTTGGGCAACTTTGAGAAAGGTCATAATCTGGGTACCTCATATCAGGCCTGAATCAATGAACTATTTGTTGAGTGCTTCAAAGAAGCCACAAGTGGGATATAAGCTGATATTTACTTTGAGGCAAATGTCATCTGTACATAACAGACACTCAATGGGAATGTACAGTGATCTAGAAGTTCTGCTATGGGATCTGGCAAATCAAAGAAGTAAGCAAGGAAGTAAGTAGAACAATCATACAGCCATGCAGGGATCTATTGGCTGCAAGGACCTGGGTGTCTTGCCAAAGCTCTAGAGATGATCATAGTGGTAGCATCTGAGGTACAGCATATATATGCCAGGTATCTTTGCTACAAATAGTACCAGCTCTATGGGGATTTGGCCAGTGTGCAGACTAAGTACCATTGTGCATAGATGATGGAGATGAGCACATTAAGGAAGGTTGATGTGTTTTTACAGGTAGACAAACAAGAGATATTAGTACCTATCAATAGCAACTATTTATGGAATAGCTGTTGTAAAGATTTGTAATTCCACCTAAATATTCACCTAACTTAGTCACTTAGATCATTACATTCAAATCCTAGGGAATACTGCCCAAATTCCTTGTTGGGATTTACTTAGAATATTTTCACCAAAATACCAGGTACCAAGGACATGAAAATTCTCAAAGTTGTCCAAACAGCCCCAAACTTTGCACACATACTCTTGGGACCTTCCTTAACCTATACTATGTGTTTGCTATGTCAGGACCATGTAAAAGTACAAATACTACTTTTACATTCAATAAATCATTAAGTGAAAACCACATAATCTACTTGTTCTCCCAATCACTTCCAATATCTCCAAGACTCTTACAACAGGTTGTGAGCCCCAAGCTATCACTCTCTGCAATGTCTACTACTGCTATTACAGGAATTTTTCCCTTTGCTGAAAAGTTGGATGGATCTAACTTCCAAGTGTGGAAGGCAAAGATGAAGATGCTGCTACAAGAAAGAGGCCTTTGGGATATTGCCATGGGAGAAGAATGCCCTCCTAAAAACATGGGAGAGGAAACCTTAAAGTACCAGACAAAAGAACAAATTGCCTTTATCTGCATTTGCTTTAATGTTAAAGATAAATTGCTAATTCAATGCTCAAGAGCAAAAACAGCAAAGAATGCCTGGAAAGCACCAGACAACACCTACCAGTCATGTTCAGCTGCCAAGAAAATGTATTTGAGAAAAAAACTCTTTACTACAAAGATGCAGCCAGGAGAAGAAATGAAAAATCTAATTAACAGAATTACCCTGCTGGTGGATGAGATGGAATCTGTGGGCATACCAACTATTGATGAGGATGTGATAGTTACCATCCTGAATAGCCTGACAGATAGGTTTCAGGGTCCGGTATCAGCCCTAGAGTCCAAAACTGAAGATTTGACCTTAAATTGCATATGTGGAAGGCTCCTAGATGAAGAATTAAGAAAATCAAGCACCAATAAGAAGGAAGAAGAAACTGCTTTAATTAGCAATGCTAACCTACAAAGGAGATACCCAAGACCCTACAAAGGCAACAGTAACATGTTTTGCAACTACTGCAAAAGGAAAGGATGCACATCAGACTGGTGTCTCAAAAACAGAGATAATCAGCAAAAGAAGCCTGAATATGGAAATGCTGCAACATCTGAAGATAGACTATTAATATCTGCACTAAATATGACCACAAACAAGGATTCTCAGATGTGGTATACTGACTCTGGAGCATCTCAACACCTTACACACCAAAAAGAACTTTTTACCCAATATTAAGAAATTCCAATCAAGAAGGTTTTGATGTATGACAATAAAACACTTGATGCAGTGGGAGAAGGAACTATCCAAGTAAGCCATAGAAGCAGTGAAGAGAGCCATACACTGACCTTTAGAGAGGTACTATATGTACCAGAAATAGTAAAGAACCTACTATCTGTAAGCAAGGCCACAGCTGAAGGACTCAGTTTCAGTTTTGACAATTCTGGATGCAGGATCACTGATCAAAATGGTGCCCATATTGCTTTAGTTATCAGAGATCAGAACCTATACAAGAACTTTTTACCCAATATCAAAAGATTCCAATTAAGAAGGTTTTCATGTATGACAATAAAACACTTAATGCAGTGGGAGAAGGAACTATCCAGGTAAACCTTAGAAGCAGTGAAGGAAGCCATACACTAACCTTTAAAGAAGTACTCTATGTACCAGAAATAGCCCAGAACCTACTATCTGTAAGCAAGGCCACTGCAGAAGGACTCAGTTTCAGCTCTGACAATTCTGGATGCAAGATTACTGATCAAAATGGTGCCCATATTGCCTTGGGTGTAGGAGATTAGAATCTATACAGGTTGACTAATATACCATCATATTTGGAAGCCAATATAAGTAACCTAAATGAAGAAACACCAATGCTTTGACACAGGAGATTTGGACACATCTATATTGATTATTTGCACAAAATGATCAAAGATCAGCTAATTTCCGGAGTAAAAATTGATCCCCCAGCTGATTTGGAGCACTGTGAAGCCTGCATATATGGGAAACAGGTCAGACAACTGTTCAAGAGCTCTGGGTTAGTCAAAACTAAGAAAAAATTAGATCTAATTCACTTGGATCTATGTGGACCTATGCAAAATTTATCCTTATACATGATACACATAGGTCTACTTCATAGAGAGAAAGGAAGAAGCTCTGTCTAAGTTCAGGGAGTTTAAAGCCATGGTGGAGAGAGAAACTAGTGAAAAAAAATCAAGAAAATACACTCTGACAATGGTGGAGAATATACCTCAAAACTCTTCATCCACTTCTGCAAAATTCATGGGATAAAGCAAGAGACTACTGTACCATACTCCCCACAGCAACATGGAGTGGCAGAATATGCTAACAGATCAATAATTGATATGGCAAGAACTATGATCCATGATCAAAAATTATCCTATGATTTTTGGGTGGAATCAGTTGCCACAGCTGTATACCTTAGAAATAGGAGTTATAACAGAATACTTTGTGATTCTATTCCATTTGAGGCATGGTATGAATACAAACCAAGTGCAGAACATCTAAGAATATTTGGATGTACAGCATATGCCAAGAAACTACCCAGAAATAAGTCAAAATTTGAGCCAAAAAGTGTTGTAAAAAATTCGTATTTCCACCTAAATATTCACCTAACTTAGTCACTTAGATCATTACCTTCAAATCCTAGAGAATACTGACCAAATTCCTTGTTGGGATTTACTTAGAATATTTTCACCAAAATACCAGGTACCCAGAACATGAAAATTCTCAAAGTTGTCCAAACAGCCCCAAACTTTGCACACATGTTCTTGGGACCTTCCTTAACCTATTCTACGTGTTTGTTATGCCAAGACCAGGTAAAAGTATAAATACTACTTTTACATTCAATAAATCATTAAGTGAAAACCACATAATCTACTTGTTCTCCAAATCACTTCCAATATCTCCAAGACTCTTACAACAGGTTATGAGCCCCAAGCTGTCACTCTCTGCAATGTCTACTACTGCTATTACTGGAATTTTTCCCTCTGCTGAAAAGTTGGATGGATCTAACTACCAAGTGTGGAAGGTGAAGATGAAGATGCTGCTACAAGAAAGAGGCCTTTGGGATATTGTCATGGGAGAAGAATGCCCTCCTAAAAACGTGGGAGAGGAAGCCTTAAAGTACCAGAAGAAAGAACAAAGTGCCTTTAACTGCATTTGCCTTAATGTCAAGGACAAATTGCTAATTCAATGCTCAAGAGCAAAAACGGCAAAGAATGCCTGGAAGGCATTAGAAGACACCTACCAGTCATGTTCAGCTGCCAAGAAAATGTATCTGAGAAGAAAATTCTTTACTACAAAGATGCTGCCAGGAGAAGAAATGAAAAATCTAATTAACAGAATTACCCTGCTGGTAGATGAGATGGAATCTGTGGGCGTACCAACTACTGATGAGGATGTGATAGTTACCATCCTGAATAGCCTGACAGACGAGTTTCAGGGCCTTGTATCAGCCCTAGAGTCCAGAACTGAAGATTTGACCTTAAATTACGTATATGGAAGGCTCCTGGATGAAGAATTAAGAAAATCAAGCGCCAATAAGAAGGAAGAAGAAAATGCTTTAATAAGCAATGATAACCAACAAAGGAGGTACCCAAGACCCTACAAAGGCAACAGCAACCTATTTTGCAACTACTGCAAAAGGAAAGGACACACATCAGACCGGTGTCTCAAAAAGAGAGATTATCAGCAAAAGAAGCCTGAATATGGAAATGCTGCAACAACTGAAGATAGACTATTCATATCTGCACTAAATATGACCACAAACAAGGATTCTCAGACGTGGTATATTGACTCTGGAGCTTCTCAACACTTTACACACCAAAAAGAACTTTTTACCCAATATCAAGAAATTCCAATTAAGAAGGTTTTCATGGGTGACAATAGAACACTTGATGCAGTGGGAGAAGGAACTATCCAAGTAAACCTTAGAAGCAGTGAAGGAAGCCATACACTGACCTTTAAAGAAGTACTCTATGTACCAGAAATAGCCAAGAACCTACTCTCTGTAAGCAAGGCCACAGCAGAAGGACTCAGTTTCAGTTTTGACAATTCTGGATGCAGGATCACTGATCAAAATGGTGCTCATATTGCTTTGGGCATCAGAGATCAGAATCTATACAAGTTGACTTATATTCCATCATATCTGGAAGCCAATATAAGTAACTTAAATGAAGAAACACCAATGCTTTGGCACAGGAGATTTGGGCACATCAATTTTGATTATTTGCGCAAAATGATCAAAGATCAGCTAATTTCTGGAGTGAAAATTGATCCCCCAGCTAATTTGGAGCACTGTGAAGCCTGCATATATGGGAAACAAGCCAGACAACCGTTCAAGAGCTCTGGGTTAATCAAAACTAAGAAAAAATTAGATCTAATTCACTCAGATCTGTGTGGACCTATGCAAAATTTATCCTTAGGCGGGATGAAGTATTTAATCACTTTTATTGATGATTATACAAGATACACATGGGTCTACTTCATGGAGAGAAAGGAAGAAGCTCTGTCTAAGTTCAGGGAGTTTAAAGCCATGGTGGAGAGAGAAACTGGTGAAAAAATCAAGAAAATACGCTCTGACAATGGTGGAGAATATACCTCAAAACTCTTCATCCACTTCTGCAAAATTCATGGGATAAAGCAAGAGACTACTGTACCATACTCCCCACAGCAAAATGGAGTAGCAGAACAAGCTAACAGATCAATAATTGATATGGCAAGATCTATGATCCATGATCAAAAATTATCCTATGATTTTTGGGCG
Source organism: Basidiobolus meristosporus CBS 931.73 (assembly GCA_002104905.1). Lineage (NCBI taxonomy): Eukaryota > Fungi > Basidiobolomycota > Basidiobolomycetes > Basidiobolales > Basidiobolaceae > Basidiobolus > Basidiobolus meristosporus. The sequence goes on along the minus strand of MCFE01001237.1, from coordinate 2,534 downwards.
GAATCAGTTGCCACTGCTGTATACCTTAAAAATAGGAGTTATAACAGAATACTTCGTGATTCTACTCCATTTGAAGCATGGTATGAATACAGACCAAGTGCAGAACATCTAAGAATATTTGGGTGTACAGCATATGCCAAAAAACTGGCCGGAAATCAGTCAAAATTTGAGCCAAAAAGTGTAAAATGCATATTTTTGGGCTACTGCAATGAGAGTAAGGCATACAGACTCTACAATACCAAAGCAAAGAAGCTGATCAAGTCCAGGGATGTGTTGTTTGATGAAAATTCAAAATTTTCACAAAAAATGACATCAGATGATGACGAAAATTTGATCTCAAGTCCACCAATTGTCAGGATTGAATCAGAGCAAAACAATGAAAATATTTTCACTCCAGAGGACTCTACAACCGTGGTTCAGCCAGAATCAGTGCCCAGGAATATCCCAGAAGTGATCATTCCAGTATCAAATGCCCGGAGATCCAATTGGACAAGAAATAGCCCAAATTACTATATCAATGAGGGTACAAACTTAGCCTATGCCTATTCAGTCCATGTTGATGAACCCCAGACTGTAAAAGAGGCCCTAAATAGCCCTCAGACGAAGTTTTGGAGATCTGCAATGACTGAGGAATATCAGGCCCTGATGGAAAATCAAACTTGGGACTTAGTCAAATTACCAATCAACCGAAAATCAATTGGATGCAGATGGGTCTTTAAGACAAAGTACAAGGCTGATGGTCCAATTGAAAGATACAAAGCAAGACTTGTAGCCAAAGGATACTCTCAAACAAAAGGACTTGACTATACTGAGACCTTTGCACCAGTAGCCAAGTTTAATTCCATCAGATTAATATTGGCTATTGCAGCCAAATATAAGTTTTTTATTCATCAAATGGATGTAACAACTGCATTTTGAATGGAGAACTTGATGAGGACGTGTATATGGACCAGCCTGATGGGTTTGTTGACCAAGATAACCCCCATTTGGTCTGCAAGCTTAAAAAGTCACTATATGGTCTCAAACAATCACCAAGAGCCTGGAATTGCAAGATAGATTCTTATTTGGAATCTTGGAGTTTCAAAAGGAGTAATGCTGACTATAGTATATACTATAAGCCAGATAGAGCAAATCCAGTTCTATTAGCTCTATATGTGGATGATCTTATTATAGCCGCCAATAACCTAGAAACATTGGAAGAGACTAAATCCAGCCTATCTAAGGAGTTCAAGATGTCCGATCTAGGAGAACTCAGTTACTACTTAGGGATTAAGTTCTCCATAGACAGAAGTACCCAGACTATTACCCTAAGCCAATCCAAGTATATTCAAGATATACTAAAGAAGTACAAAATGGAAGACTGTAAACCGGCAGCTACCCCAATGGAGACAAACCTTAACTTGGTCAAAACTCAACCAAATCAAGAGAGCTTGGTGCCATCTGAAACCCCTGACTTTCCTTATCAATCTATGGTTGGCAGTCTGATGTATATCATGCTTGGAACACGTCCAGATATCTCATATTCAGTGGGAGTTGTCAGCCAACATAATCAGAATTATGGATCTGATCATATTGCAGCAGTTAAGCGGATTTTTAGATACCTAAAAGGAACTGCTGATATCTGCTTAAGATACACTTATAAGGACTCAGAACAGGATCTTGTGGGATACTCTGATGCTGATTGGGGACGAAATTTAGAAGACAGAAGATCCACCACAGGATACACCTTTCTTTACTGTAAAGGAGCAATTTCATGGAATTCAAGAAAGCAACCAACCGTAGCACTTTCTACTACAGAGGCAGAGTATATGGCAGCCTGTGAAGCTACAAAAGAAGCAATGTGGTTAAGAAAGCTCTTTGCAGATTTAGGCCTATGTCAAAAAACACCTATTACTTTATTTCAAGATAATCAAGGATGTATACAATTAGGTAGAAATCCAACTTTTCATGCTAGAACCAAGCACATAGATATTAGACATCATTTCATACGTGAAGCTATAGAGAATAACTTAGTTAGCTTAGTTTACTGTCCTACAGATGAAATGATTGCAGACATATTTACCAAACCATTAGCTAGAGACAAGTTTGAATATCTTAGGTCAAAATTAGGACTAGTCAGTATGAACATTTAGCTGAGTGGGAGTGTTGTAAAAAATTTGTATTTCCACCTAAATATTCACCTAACTTAGTCACTTAGATCATTACCTTCAAATCCTAGAGAATACTGACCAAATTCCTTGTCGGGATTTACTTAGAGTATTTTCACCAAAATACCAGGTACCCAGAACATGAAAATTCTCAAAGTTGTCCAAACAGACCCAAACTTTGCACACATGTTCTTGGGACCTTCCTTAACCTATTCTACGTGTTTGTAATGCCAAGACCATGTAAAAGTATAAATACTACTTTTACAATCAATAAATCATTAAGTGAAAACCACATAATCTACTTGTTCTCCCAATCACTTCCAATATCTCCAAGACTCTTACAACAAAAAGTGTCAAATGCATATTTTTGGGTTACTGCAATGAGAG
>MCFE01001236.1:0-12629 GCA_002104905.1 Basidiobolus meristosporus CBS 931.73 | reverse complement strand
CTGAATCTAGCTCCTGTGGCTTGTGACATGTTAGAAAAATGCATGGCACTATCTTGGCCCACTAGTACTATCTGGCACTATAAGTGCATTGTATAGATTTTACTTTAGGGCTAATAATTAAATAGAGTGCCAGATAGTACCAGTGGACCAAAATAGTGCCATGCATTTTTGTGACAAGTTAAAAGCCATAGCGCTAAATTCAGAGCGCTATAGGTAAGGAGTACCAGATGCATATCTTCAATCCTTTTGTACTCTTACACATCCCACACAACATTGACCTAAAAAAAAAGGTCAAAAAATGGATTTTCTCCTACACAATGGGTGAAACACTGGGGCAGCTTTGCATGAAGTTGACAGAGCTATGTTTCACATTCTGTGGCCAAGTATAGGCTCACTTGGCCTCCCTGGCACACTATGGCATCATTTGGCACTCATATCTCAATGTGGCACTATCCAGCAGAACAAGTCTGATGTTTGATAATATGTGGCAATTTGAACTTCACTTACTTATTTATCTGTATAGGCTTGTTGTGTCTTACTGCAGTAGTAATATGTCTTTGGACTGATTACTTTGCTAACAATAGATTCAAAGCATATTTGCTTCTTGATTCACTCAGCTTGATATCAGACAAGACTATAGATTGATTGGTAGCTATTCTTGGGGTACTTCCACCAATTTGGACTAATATAGCTGCCTTTATTTCTTTAGTAAATGCTTGTAGAACAGATATCAACACTTTTCCAAAAGTAAAATGCACTGCAAAAAGGGCTTTGATTCTCATTATTCTTCTGGTAGTTATTTTCAGCCTTGGGCTTGATTTGCAAGGCTCTCTGATCTTCTGGGTATATTCAAATCTATAAAAACCGTTTGATGGATTCTTGCACCATTTTCTTTCAGCTCCATATTCAGTAGACTTCCAGACCTCTGCATTGGATTATCTGAAGCAATATAAAATATAGTATCTGACAGATTATATTCAAGTCTCAAAGCTCTGCTGAAATTCTGGCTTGAGAACATTGTACAATAGACTGCATGAAGCATATCTGCATTGTATGATGAATCTAAATATTACACACATAGGATCTGGCTTCATTAGAGAGTACCCTAGCTTACATAAGTGGTATTGTTTTTTTTTCATTTTCATTTTTGGCTGATGTTGCATGAAAATTTCTTTTGTAGAGTAGTTCTGGACCTCCTTACAGGTGATGCTAAAGTGTGTTTGAGAATGAAACCTCCAGAACATTGTTAATCCAGAAGCGTTGGCTATTTGCTAGTGATAAAATTGAGATTGGCATTGACTTAGATCAAGCAAAACTTTAATAGGAGTGACCACATTTGCTCAAATAAGCTGCACTAGACATCTAGCCTCAATAGTACCTAGTCACCACACTCCAGTATAGCTGTATTTGCATTGTCACACTTGGTGATGACTAGAACAATCAAAACACTTCAGAACTCCCTATGAAAAGTAACTTGGTCCTGCAGGTGAATCCAATCCAGATCAGCCATCAGGATCCCATTAGGAGTCCACCAAAATGCCAACAGCTTATAATTATTGACCCTCTACACTACTGTATGATGGAATTGTAGCAGCATTTTGCTGAGTTTACTGCCAAATAAAGTACAGAACTTGACGGTGTTTTAGCAGTCTTTTGATAAGAACTGCATAATATTCCAATAGTCTTAATACATTCCATATTTGTTTATGCAGACCTAGCTGGCCAATACACCTATTTGCCCTACATGGTAAAAAACTTCATGGTGTTCTGATGGCCTCTTTGTAAACCACCACCAGCATTATTTTGGCAGTACAGCAGTCTACAGCTAGTTGTGTATAATGCTACTGTACCAGTTCACCAAGTGGGTTTACTTTCTCTACCTCCCCTTGAACCAATTTTTATGAACTGCCACTTAAATGTCTAAGTCAGAGCAGTTTTTAGTAAAATCAGTTAGTCATATGTTTAGCTTATCAGTATATCAGTATTATCTATGAAATCAGTAGCTTTAGTCAGCAAATGAATCAGCAGATCCTTATTGGACAGAAATAGATATATTAAGTAGGATCTTATTGGGTGATGATGATGCAATCAAATGAGTCATCAGCCACAACCTACATTAGGAAATACAATTAGTCAGCAATTAATCTGGCAAAATGTATACAAGGAGCTGCTGGAACCTCAATAAAGATCAGTTCAAGTTTTAGTAAATACAATACTAGCTAAACTCCCAATTCCTCTACAACTCTTATACCAAGACTTGTACACCTTACTGGCTGAGCAAAACGGTTGATTATGTGAGAGTTCCCATCAGCCATTGAGTCTGAAGCTGATTCCAGATTTCAAAGCAAATTGCTCTGATATGTACTCATGCAATGCTCCTGAGTCAATCATGATCTTGGCAGGTACTCCATTGATTACTCCATTAAGGTATAATAGCTTTCCTGAGTTTGTGGTCATCTGGGATAGGTATTTTTCTGTCATATGGAAGGTGAGTTCTGGGTCTTCTTCAAGTTCATCTTCCATGTTGCTATGCTCCAGAGCCTCAATATGGTTAAAGGCTCTTGATGGCTGGTGTCCATTTCTTCTCTGAGGGCAGTACTTTGCAATATGTCCCTGCTGGTGGCAATTGAAGCAAAGTCCATTCTTCTTACATTCTTCTGAGGTAGGATTCCTCTGCACAGCGTCTATTTCCATTGGCACTGCTTCTGATTGTCTCCTCTCATAATGATTGTAGCCTCTCTGATTAGTCATTGTGGGCTTCCCAACTCCAAACATAGCTGAGTCATAGTCAATGGCAATCTTGATGGCTTCTTCAATAGTCTGAAGTCTTTGATATGTCACTTCCTTACAAGTTCTTTCTTTCAGCCCATCAATAGAGTATTCAACCTGATCCAGAGGGTCTATTCTTTCACTTTGCCCAAGTAGACATCTATATTCATAGATGTACTCTTGGACCATTCCTTTCTTTCTGGGTGTCTTGAACTTTCTTCTTAGTAGTGTCTGTTGGTGTGGGGGCTCAAAGGCATCCTGGATTTCCAACATAAGCTCATCCCAGGTAGAGATTATAGAGCATCCCATCATGGTGGCTGACCTGATTTTGTTGTAATACCACTGTAAAGCTGCATTTGCCAGGTAAGAGGCTGCATAAGGTAACCTGCTTTCTGGAGCAATTCCCTTGGCCTTGAAAGCTTCTTCAATCTGGAAGAGCCAAGTTCCCAGGTTTTCATTGACTCTACCATGGTACTGGTTGACCTTCACACTAAAGTTGTTATTGACAGGGTTTTGCTGGCTTTGGGCCATGGTAGTCATTCCTTGTTGCTGCTGACCAAGGATCTGGAGTAACTGTTGCTGCTGCGCCAAGATTTGTTGCATAGCATTCTTCCATTCTTGATTTTTGGACATCTTAAGGGAGGCTTGCTGTGGTAATTGCTGCTACTAATGTTACAAGTCTTGGTATAAGAGTTGTAGAGGATTACGGAGTTTAGCTAGTATTGTGTTTGCTAAAACCTGAACTAACTTTTATTGAGATTCCAGCAGCTTCTTATATACATTTTGCCAGATCAATTGCTGACTTATTATATCTTGTAATATAGGCTGTGGCTGATGACCCGTTTGATTGCATCATCATCACCCAATAAGATCCTACTTAATATATCTATTTCTGTCTGATAAGGATTGCCTGATTCATTTGCTGACTAATACTTCTGATTTGATAGATAATACTGATATATTGATAAGCTAAACATATAACTGATTGATTTGACTAAAAACTGATCTAACTTAAATATTCAGGCAGCAGATCATAGCACAGGGTTTGCTGGTAGAGTACTTGTCTAATCAGAATCCATCAGGTGCCAAGGCTATGAAATGTTGTTGTGATGATCCTGTCAAAAGGCTATCACAAATTCTGAGTTCCATGACTAAGAGGTATTGATCCCATTGGGACACTATGCAAATACTGTCAAAAAATAATTGCACCCAAGATTTCATAAAAACCTTAGTCAAAATCTTACATCACAGAAATATCAAAGTGGCTTTTGATTGGTTTTCTGCCAATTTTCTCACTTTCTAGTCCAGTTACTCTATCACCTCTTATGTTTGTGTGAATTGATTGGTTATTGCCTCTTTTTTACACTCCTCACTACCTTACTCATCTGTTTCTCCTACTTTTCATGCATACAAACTGATATATTTCCTTTAAAACTTCAGTTGGGCCTCAATTGCCAGTTATATTGACATATGCAAGTCCCTATACCCCACACTAACATTAAGTCCAACCCCACACTCAACAAGTAACTCTATTAAAATCCACCACTCAATAAGTGTTTTGACTGTGACATTCTGTTTACATGACTTTGGCGGAAACCCTACAGGTCTATGCCACTGCTGATTCACTGGTTTCTATACATCCTGGTCTTCAGTAAACACTGCAAGGTCTAGAGCCTCATTTGCCAGTTTTTGCAGTAAATTCTTGCAATATTCAAGTGCACTTTCTTGAGCACTGCTCTAGACAAAATGCTGCAACCTGTTGGTGTGCCTATAAATATTACAAAACTCCATTGAAGTCATTGTCACAACCTTTTGCATATTTGACACTGCTAACTTGTTAGTTGGTGGGATCTCCACTCTGTCAACAATGGAGGACAAGGAGGCTGTGGTAGACATATTGCCTTACTCTGCAAACTCATATACCACACAAGAGTATAGCTTAACTGGCTGCACTTTCAGCTCTGGTGAAACAGCTGTTTTCTTGTTTGTAATCCTTCTTGGTTATGATGGGATTCAGTCTGTGCCAGGCTTATGGCATTTATTAGCAACAACTGCTGCTTTTTTCTTGCACTTCCCTGACTCTGGCTTGGGTAGACTTTTTTCACTTTACCTTTTCCTTTATCACTGCCAAGTCTTTCACTACTTCTTTGTCTGAGTGCTTTTTAGATTGAAAATGCTATGACAGGCTCCTGAGATAGCTGCCTGTTTATCACTGCTAGGTCCTTCACTGCTTCTTTGACTGAGTGCTTCCTAAGTAGAGCTACACTTTTCCCTTGATAAGTGCTGTGATGGTGCATCTGTGTCTGCCTACTTGGTCATTATTGGCACTCTTCCAGCTACCTGATATCTTTTTGATGCTTATCTGGACCTCTCAGCCCTGCTTGTAATGGGCTCTTGAGGAAGCCACTGGTTATTGGTCATTGCACCCTTGTTCTTCTCCCTTGGATAGTTTCTGCTTTATTTGAGATATTCTTTTGGCCATGAGTTCCTGATGGTCCCATGGTAGGCCCACTTTAAGGTGTTGGCATACTAAACTTCTAACAGCCTCTTGAATAATAGCCAATTCTGCATCATTGCACTCAATGGCTTCATGGATCTGCAATATCTTTTGATTTTAGGGTTGAGTTTAAACACCACAGTCTTTCCCTCCCATGTTGCAATAGACATTTTTGTGGGCTTTATCTTTGGGCACTGTTGTTGCGCTTCAGAGACTGTATAGTGTTCCTCTGTTGTTACATTAGTAGGTGGCTCAGTTCCTGGCTGTGACATTAAACTACTTGTGTTTCTCCTTTGCAGCAAAGATATTGCGTTCTGTACATGAGATATTGATTGCTCTACACCTTTCATCCACTCATCCTGTTTCTGGAATATTCCCTGATTTTTCTGGGTCATTGCATCTATCCAATTAGCCACTTTGCCTAATTGCTTCATTAATGCTTTTGTATGAGCTGACAGCATACTGGCTAATAAGGGTGGTGATGATGTTATGATGACCACTTGCTGGTCTTCAACTGAAGGTGCTGCTTTTGCTACACTCACATATGCCTCAGCATTATGGTCAGCTTGTGGTGCGGTGGGTAAACATACCTCCCACAGACAAGTTTATCCACATGGCTATTAGGATGCACTTATCCATATTTTATCTTATCAGTATAGTCCCATTCTACTTTGCCCATATTGTTAATATTATCCCCGTATGAAGCTTACCCCAATTAGTTATTAGCATTAGTTATCCCAGATGTTATTCAGCTTTGTGATCAATATATGTATCTACATTAGGCAAGAACTGCATCAGTACTTGTGACACATGACCTAAGACTGTGTTACCATCCCTACTATTTCAATACCATATATGGTATCTCTATGTTACACAGGTTTCAGACTACTGCTCCCTGATTGTTTGGATGTGCTGTGCCTTTTAGAACCTTCCAGGTCCTTCTTGCAGTATTTTTAGCTCATAGAGATGCCATCCAGAATTCCACTTATGCCTGGAGTCTTCTAGAATGTTGTCATTAGTGATCACTTGGCAATCTGGAAAAGTATTAAAGGAAAGTCAATCCCTCATTAGTAAATCATCCCTTCTATCAGTAGCTCTTCTCCCTCATGGATTAGCAGTTGATCACTGCGCCTACCTTCAACAATTACACCTCATACCTCTCATTAAGGAGCATTTCAGGGTAGGGCACAGGACTCACAGATGCCTTTGGAGATACTTGGAGCACCTAGGAAGCTATAGAGGCAGGAGCTTTTACCATAGTTGCATATTGACAAAGACACCAGCTGTCTAGATCCAGAGATTATTGTACCAATCAGACACCTCACACACCTTGAGTTGAGTAGCTTCTCCTAGGAGTAACTCTACACCACCACAGCAGCTCTGCAGAGATTCCCAATTGCCCTACTTGATTAAGAGCCTGAGAAGTCTGCATTATTACCTTCAGTTGTCACACTGTCCACAGGGTCTTTTTTGGTAGTAACCCTGCATGTTGCACTGAATGTCAAAGCAAGCTGTTTTCCAACCCTTCTTCTGCTGCTGACAGTGGTGCAGTTTGATTGGGAAGCAGACAACTTTGCATTATTTTTGGATGGCATATATATGGAAGTGAGTCAAACCAATGGGGAAATGGTGTTACATATCTGTGTGTTTGTGGTGCCACAACTTTATATATAATGCTTACTATGGCAGGTAATTGTTGAATCTTACATTCATGTAGGTGCAATGTCTCAAATACAAGACTGTTGTAAATACACACAACTATTGTCAAAAAAATGATATATTAGCATTACATTGTTGTGTGTCAAACTTCGTACCCTATGGACTAGACTACTTTGATTCAAAACTATGAGGGAAGAAAACAAAGACCAGGTGTCTATTGTAGCATGCCTCTCAGCCACAAAGCATGCAGACAGCATAGGAAGTATTACCAGGATCATAGCCAGTGTTTTGCTACACAAGTCACTTTGATCATTCATCAGTCACCCTGTACCTATAATATCTTACTGGCTACTTGATATTTCTATAACAACACCTTCTTGTACTTGTCCCCTTGTGCAAACTGAGTAAGGTGAGTTTGTGATGCCATTAGGCTCACCCAGCCTTCTGAATATGGCATGCAGAGTGATGATGCTGAAGAAGCAGGCTCACTGATGTATTGTGAGCCAATCTCCTCTAACAACAGTACTTTGCATGAACCTGGCAAAATCCCAGTATGCAACAAGACAATACCCATGGAAAAAAATGCCAAGGATACTTTATGGAGTTAAGTGAGCCCAGTAATCCACCTACTGGCGCATGATGTGATGTTGTGGCTAGAGAAGTGACATGTTTCTTCTAATATCAGTAATGTGTGCTTTGAGGATTTATTACTACTTCTTGCCAAAATCATCCAGGGTTGCAACTCACCATGTACATGGTACAAGTGGACATCTGTCATGTGGCTGTCAATATATGACCCAGGGACTGTCCTGATACCAGCATTTATTAGCAGTTGTATTGCACTCACATCTGTAAATGCCACCATAGCATGGTGTCCAACTTGTCAGGAATCCACCACCATTGGAGGAAAACAAGGTTCACACTCCAGATATATTCCAGTACTACCCTGTCTAAAGAAGCTCATGCAGTCCAACCATATATTGTGAAGCTATAAAGTACTGCACTTAATATCAATCAAGCGCAAATATATATTGATGGCAAACACTACAAACCACTAAGAAGCAAGGGCTACTTTGAAGGCATGTACAACCATGCCTTTACTGTGTCACTTGATGGATTCTCATTGAATAAGTGCACTATTAGCAAATCCTGCAGGCCAATGATTCTCATCAACCCAAATCTGCCACCTATCTACAATATCAGAGTCAAAATGTGATGGCAGTCTCACTGATATCTGGGCCTAAATCACCATTCAACCTGGATAGCTACCTGTATCCATTACTATAGGAATTCTGTATGCTTTCCAGCAGGATAACAATAAATGGCTGTCATGTCAAAGCTCATGTTATGATCTGCATTGGAGATACCCCAGCTATCAGCAAGATAGCCAGCCTTTATGGGCACAATGGCCAGCATTGCTCTCAAGTGTGTGAGATCCAGGGGATTTACTCCTTAACTGACTTGCATTATTATTGCCCAAGCACCAGCGCTAACAACATCATCTTCACACAGAGAGCACACACAGAACTCAGCATGCAGTTGCAGCAAAGCTGGCATGCTATAAGCTTTAGGTCAGAATATGGAATTGAATGAAAACCAGAGACACTTGAGATAGAGGGTATCTGTTGGAACAATAGCTTTCTACTGGGACCAATGCTTTTGCTTTTCAACAATATACCTTTACTGATGACCAAGTTGTACATGGGGCACTTCAAGCTAAATGAGCCCTTTGAGATACCAGGAAATTTAAAAGAATTGGCAAGATATTACAGAGTATCTGCTATCTTAAGTACTTCTCATGGGCTCCAATCAACATTCATACACATATGCTGCAATACAAAAGCAAGGACTGGATGCGCTGGATATGTATTTATTCAAGTGGCCATCTGAAGCCATTTCCACTAAGCACACATTGGAAGCATTGGGAGTTATATGTGGACATTGTAGGAATATTTATCCAGCAACAGATCACTACTGCCAACTTTATGCATCTACCGTTTTTGAGTAAGAGGTTTTTGATGGGTTTAAGGGGCTATATTTTAAACTTAAAGCTGAACATGTAGATCTCTACTGCTACTGTATCCATTCTCTACTGCACCTTGCTTGGTGTGTTGGGAATGTTGGGCCTTGCTTGACCTTTTGGGAATTTCCTATGAAGTGGATATGTGGGGAGATAGGAAGACCAGCCAAGTTGCAGGTACTAGCATATCCCAATCTCATCAAGAATATTAGACTTGTTCCGTTGGATAGTGCCACATTGAGCCATGAGTGCCAAATGATGCCATAGTGTGCCAGAGAGGCCAATTGAGCCTTTACCTGGCCACAGGGTGTGAAACATAGCTCCGCATCTTCATGCAAGGCAGCCCCTGTGTTTCACCCATTGTGTTGGAGAAAATCCATTTTTTGACCTTTTTTTTTGGATCAATGTTGTGCAGGATATGTTAGAGCACAAGCAGATTGAAGATATGCATCTGGTACTCAATACCCATGGCACTCTGAATCTAGCTCCTGTAGCTTGTATCTTGTCACAAAAATGAATGGCACTATCTTGGTCCACTGGTACTATCTGGCACTATAAGTGCTTTGTATAGATCTTACTTTAGGGCTAATATTTAAATATAGTGCCAGATAGTACCAGTGGACCAAGATAGTGCCATTCATTTTTGTGACATGATACAAGCTATTGGAGCTTGATTCAGAGTGCCATGGGTATTGAGTACCAGATGCATATCCTCAGCTCTCCTGTGCTCTTACACATCCTGAGCTACATTGATCCACAAAAAAGGTCAAAAAATGGATTTTCTCCTGCGCAATGGGTGAAACACAGGGGCTGCTTTACATGAAGATGCAGAGCTATGTTTCACACTCTGTGGCCAAGTGTAGGCTCACTTGACCTCTCTGGCACACTATGGCATCATTTGGCACTCATGGCTCAATGTGGCACTATCCAACGGAACAAGTCTATTACCTTCAGGTCTGTTATGAATATGATAAGTTGGTGCATGGAGGATAACTAGGAAGGGTTGGAAAAACCAAGGACAGATGCACACATGGAGACACCTATGCCTATGGTATTAAGAAGCTAAGCAGTCCCAATGTGTGGGTAATCTGTTAAGTATTGCAAAGTTGGGTTGGGTGCAACAAGCAACTAATTTTTATTAGGAAAACGGCACCACAGTATGCCAGATTTCTCTTGGTCACAAGCCAATTGCTACATCAAACAATACAGAACTTGCATAAATAAGAGCCAGAGCACACCAATAAGGGAGACTAGAATCCAGCAGGGAGAAGGAATATATTGAATAAATGCCAAACAGTTCTATACAGATATGCAGGAGGTATTCAGGGCAGAAGTAGTGGCAACCAATCATATGTTTGCAAAATGCGTATGTTACCAGTAATAGAAGGTATAAGACAATTATGCAAGTATCACACTAAAAAGCCGTAAAGTTAAGGTGACAGAAGTATGTCAATTGCAGCAGGTGTGTTCATATGCTGAGGTTAGTAAGCAGGATGCCGTAATTTTGTTTGATTCAAACTACATCTGGAATACCCAAGGTAGTATTGGGTAAGAAAATAAAGAGGGGTGATTCTGTTGAGAAAATTGGTAATTCCACCTAAATATTCACCTAACTTAGTCACTTGGATCATTACCTTCAAATCCTAGTGAATACTGACCAAATTGCCTGTTGGGACTTACTTAAAATACTTTCACCAAAATAGCAGATACCCAAAGCATGAAAATTCTCAATGTTGTCTCAATAGTCCCAAACTTTGCACACATACTCTTGGGACCTTCTTAGGCCTATTGCATGTGTTTGTTACTCCAAGACCATGTAAAAGTACAAACAATACTTTTACATTAAATAAATTGTTCTGTAAAAACCACATGATCTACTTGTTGTCTCAATCACTTCCCATATCTCCAAGACTCTCTCAACAGGTTGTGGGCCCCAGGCTGTCACCTTCTGCAATGTCTACTACTACTTTTACTGGAATTTTCTCTATGCTGAAAATTTAAATGAATCTAACTACCAAGTATGGAAGGTGAAGATGCAGATGCTGTTGCAATAATCAGATCTTTGTGATATTGTCACAGGAGAAGAATGCCCTCCTAAAAATGAGGGAGAGGAATCCTTAAAGTACTAGACAAAAGAACAAAGTGCCTTTAACTGCACTTGCCTCAATGTCAAAAACAAATTGCTAATTCAATGCTCAAGAGCTAAAGCAGCAAAGAATGCCTGGAAGAGACATGAAGACACCTACCAGTTGTGTTCTGCTGTCAAGAAAATGTATCTCAGACAAAAAATTGCTTACTACAAAGATGCAGCCAGGAGAAGAAATGAAAAATCTATTTAACAGAATAAGCCTGTTGGTAGGTAAGATGGAATCTCTGGGCAAGCCAACTACCAATAAGGATGAGACAGTCCCATCTGGAATAGCCTGACAGACAGGTTTCTGTGCCTCATATCAGCCCTAGAGCTCAGAGCTGAAGATTTGACCTGAAATTATGTATGTGGAAGGCTCCTGAATGAAGCATTAAGATAATTAAGTGCCAATAAGAAGAATGAAGAAAATGCTTTAATAAGCAGTGATAACCAATAAAGAAGATACCCAAGACCATTTAAAGGCAATAGCAATTTGTTTTGCTACAACTACAAAAGGAAAGGACACACATCAGACTGGTGCTTGAATAAGAGAGATGGTCAGCATAGAAAGCCTAAAAATATGGAGATTCTGCAACAACTAAAGATAGACTACTCATATTGACACTAAATACAGCCGCAAACAAGGGTTCTCAGATATGGTATGTTGACTCTGAAACATCTTAACACTGTACACAACAATACAAACTTTTTACCCACTATTAAGATAGTTCAATTAAGAAGGTTCTCATGGGTGACAATAGAATGCCTGATGCAGTGAAAGAAGGAACTATCTAAGTAAACCCTAAATGCAGTGAAGGAAGCCATCCACTGACCTTTGAAGAAGTACTCTATATACCAGAAATAGCCAAGAGCCTACTATCTGTAAGCAAGGCCACAGCAGAAGAACTCAGTTTCAGCTTTGATCATTCTAGATGCAGGATCACTGATTTAAATGGTGCTGATCTTACTTTAGGTATCAGAGATCAGAATCTGTATAAGTTCACTTATATTCCATCATATCTGAGAGCCAAAACAAGTGACATGAATGAAGAAATACCAATGCTTTGGCACAGGAGATTTGGACTTATTGATTTATATTATTTGCACAAAAGATCAAAGATTAGTAAATTTCCAGAGTAAAAACTGATCTCCCAGCTAATTTGGAGCACTGTGAAGCCTGCATATATGGGAAACAAGCCAGACAGCCATTCAAGAGCTCAGGGTTAATCAAAACTAAGAAAATTAGATCCAATGCAGCAGAAAGTATACTGCAAAACTCTTCATCCACTTCTGTAAAATTAATGGGATAAAGCAAGAGACTACTATACCTTACTCCCCACAGCCAAATGGAGTAGCAGAGCATGCAAGCATATCAAAAATCAATATGGTAAGATCTATGATCCATGATCAAAAGTTATCATATGATTTTTGGGCCAAATCAGTAGCCACAACTGTATACCATTTAGAGTGGGAGTTATAGCAGAATACTTTGTGATTCTACTCTTTTTGAAGCATGGTATGGATACACACCAAATGCAGAACATCTAACAGTATTT
>MCFE01001235.1:0-12631 GCA_002104905.1 Basidiobolus meristosporus CBS 931.73 | reverse complement strand
AGTGTTGAATCAAAGTAGTCTTGTCCATGGGGCAAACAGTTTGATACTCAACAATGCAATGCTGTTATATCACTTTTTTGTCAATACCCATGTGAGTTTAAGACAGTCTTATATTTAAGACATTAGACTTGTTCCATTGTACCATGCCAGGGTGAATGGTGCAATCTGCAGTCTCTAAGAACAATAAGGCACAATATTGTAGCTACCAATAGGCAGGATTGCTCTTGGACAGTTTTGCGCCAGGTGGGACAATCTTGCATACTATGGCACAATCTGACACAATGAGGTTGGCACAAATGATCATGCCACTTGTAATGTTTGCGTCACATGCACAATTGGATATCACTATTATGGTGGGTAAAATCTGGTATTTGGATATGTTTCTTTAATGTAAATGGAAATAAATGCGTATCACACTATACACTACACTGATACTTACCATTTTGGTTACCATCACTCCAATTGGATGGTGTCTCAGTGGTTAATTGGTCCAAAAGTATCCTGAAGCTTTCAGACCCCAATTAGCTCTTTGACCAATACACAAGCTACCTGATTTCCCATCAAATGTGCCATTCTGCGCATTAAGCAAGTAAATACCTGATCCTAGTGATTGGACATGGTGTCATAGCTAGCACACAACCAATTGTATGGGTGCAAATCAGATCAAATGGCTGCACTGGTGCCATAGATGATGCATACATATGCAGGGTGTTTATTTATAAGGGTCCTGTCTCAAATGCAAGACAACCTTAATATAGCTTATATCAAAAATTTAGTGATCACTGATTTGTGATGGCTTGATGCGGATTGCAAAAAAAATCTGTTGTTTGGATCATTACAAATAATAGCAACTCAATGCAATTGCATCATCTTCTACTAGGCTTTTTTCTCACAGGGATTACTACTGAAGCATTTGGTAGTGATTCACTTTGCACACCAAAACTACTTTCTTCTTGACTATCCTCTTGGCTACTTGTGTATTTGTAGTCAGTATTTTGCCTCCTAGTTGATGAGTGCAATGCAGCAGCTTGGCCACACTGAATTACTCCGGATGATGCAACTGACCCAGCCTGCAGTGCTACATGCTGACATGTTCTTTTACTTGCCACAGGCTCTGGTGGTGGAGGCACTTGATGTGGGTCATCATCAGTCAGTTGACCAGAAGAAACTTGCTGAAGGTCAGGTGTAATAGCACGTGCGGATGCAACTTGATGTGCTGGCATGGCCCTTAGCTGAGTTCCATGTGATGCTGCTTGTTGACGCAACTTGGCCCGCTCCAATGGACTTGTGTCTTTTTGAGCAGTTTGGCGGGTTCTGGTGGTTTTGCTTTGAAGTGCATGTGTTGACTCAATACACATTGGGTCAATGTGGGGTGCTCTTGTGTAGGGTGTTGGCATAGTTTGGACTGACATATGCTGGCATGCTGAAGTTGCAAGGGATGGCAAGGAATACAGCAAGGCATGCTGATGTAATCTAGACAATGTTGCTTGTGGTATGTATTCTTCTTCTAGAAGCTCACCTTCTAATTCCACAAGGTATTCACTTACCCTCTGTCTAATACTTTGCAAGTGTTGCCTGGATGAGTCCTGTGTATATTGCACTTGGAAGCCACTTAGCTTTGCTAGTATATCACGTAATACATTAGTCATTTGAGGCAAAACTCATTCAAAATCTCTTTGGTTCCCAAAGTCAAGGCACAAACAGATGTGTCCGGCCTGTACTGAGCAAATTGCATGCAAAATCATTCCTGTGCGGCTTCCTCATCATATCCCCTCACTCTCAGCTCATTCTTGAGTTCAATACTTGTCTTGTTATATATCTTCTTACATACATCTGCTGGCATCTTGATATAGAACTCATGCCACAGCTTTCTACTCAGGTTCTTCCATCTCTGTCAACTCTCCAAGGTATCTAGTTCTGCTAGATTAATGAGTAGTGCCTTAATAACTATATGAAGGCTCATCATAAACACTTGGGCCATACTGAAATCATTTAGCAAGAACTCAAATGGATCTGACATTGCCTTTTCCGGTCCAGACCATGCTTGTGAGCTGGGGGATGGGCTTTGTCTGGGTTGAACTAAAAATGAGTTGAGACTTGGTATAGGGACCATAGTGATGGATTTGAGTACTTATACAGTGGTGTATTGGCATCAACCTGGTCTTATATGAAATATATATGAAAACTAATGTGATTGTTGAATTTTCCATATATTATGGATGATGCATCTTGGATTACATTGACATGGATCAGATCACATCCATCGCAGATTTCCTATTTGATTATAGACTTGTGAGTAAAACATCAATAAAAATACCCAGTCAATGTTTGAGGATGCTTTTTGCAACATAATGATGGGATACATTGCAATTGATGGAGATTAAATTACAATGCATGGAAAATCAGATAAAAAAAGCTGATTGTGCCAAATCAAATCAAATCATCTCAGCCCAATCCTTACCATTTTTAATGATTGACTTATAGCAAGCTTGGAGTACTAGGTTTAGAAGCTCCAATAGACTTCCATATCCCAGAGTGTTCAGCAACAGGTTCCATATAAGGAGTATGTTGGATACCTTCCCAGTCAGGATCAACAGACCTTCTAGAGGGCAGAGGCACTTTTATTCTGACAAGTGCAAGGCACACTGTGTGAAGTTTCAAGCACTGTCTGACATTGAGGGTAACATCATCTGGTTTAGTGGGTCATTTGCTGAAAGTTGGTATGACAAAGCACTCTGGGTAGAGAATCATCCAGGATTCAGTAGAGGGGAGAAATGTATGGCAGACTTGGCTTATATAGGAGAATATGGTCAGAGATTAGGATGTATTACAGCTTATAGGAAGCTAAGGGATGGTGTGCTTAGCAGGAAGCAGAAGCTCTACAATGGGATATTTAATCATTTCAGAGTGCAGGTAGAGCATACATTTGGATATCTGAGGAGATTCAGTATATTGGCAGGTAAATATAGAGGAAAGTCATATATAGGAGAAAACAGCAGAATAGGTAAAATAGCTAAGATTCTTATCAATGCACAGTATGTTCACACAAGAAAATATCCATTGAGAGAATTGTGTTTGGAGCATTATGAAGAGTAAATAAAGCAAAGAAAGCACTACTCTGAGCAACATAAGTAAGATTGAGTAAAATTACCAGTAACTATATCCTACCACTGGCATGATGGTAGAAAATATAGTGCCAGATTGATCTGGCACTATAAACAGGCTGGCACTATGTGGCACTATCCAACTGAACAAGTCTATTGCACCTACATGAATGCAAAATTCAATGATGACCTGCTATATCAAGCTCTATAAGCAAAGTTGTGGCACCACATACACTTGTATATATAACTTCATTTCCCCTTTGGTTTGACTCACTTCCATATATATGTTGCTAAAAAGTAAAGCAAAGTTGTCTGGTTCCCAACCATACCCCACCACCAGTGTCAGCATAAGGACAGTTGGACAGCAGCTTGCTTTGACATTCAATGCAACAAGCAGGGCTACATCCAAAGAAGGCATGTTGACAATGTGCCCACTGAAGGAAAAAATGCAGACTCCTCATGCTCTCAGTCAAGTGGGCAATTGAAAATCTGTGCAGAGCCACAAGCTGACTGTTATGCTCAGGCAGATGAGAATGTAGCAAACACAGTACCCTCAGTTGAAAACCAGCAAGTGGCCATCATAACATCATTACCACCCTTATTAGCAAGTATGTTGTCCACTCATACAAAAGCATTAATGAAGCAATTAGGTGCAGTGGCTGGTAGGTTAGATGCAATGGCCCAGAGAAATCAGTAAATAGTCCAGAAACAGGAGGAGCAGATAATATATGTAGAGCAATCAATATCTCAGGTAGAGAAAGCAGTATCTTTACTGCAAAGAAGGAACTCAAGTAGCTCAATGTCACAGCCAAAAATTAAACCATTTCCAATGTAACAGCAGAGGAACACTGCACAGTCCTTGAAGTACAACAACAGTGCCCAAAGATAAAGCCCACAGAATAACCCATCACAGCATGAGGGGGAGACAGTATCATGTTTATACTAAAGTCCAAAAATCAAATGACATTGAAGATATGTGAAGCCATTGAGTGAAAGAATGAAGAATGTGCTAATATTCAAGATGCCATCAGAAGTCTAGCACACCATCACCTTAAGGCCAGCATACCATGGGATCATCAGGAACTCAAGGCCAAGCAGAATGCCCTTGACTTGTTCCATCAGCATTATCCTGGGTTCAAACAGGCAAATGGATTTTAGGCCAGCCTCAGTATGCTAAGAAAGTATTGTAAGAATAGCAGAAAGTATCAAAGGCAGAAGAACAAGGGCGCAATGGCTGAACACCAGCAGCTTCCTCAGGAGCCTCTTATAGGCAGGGTCAAAAGCTCTGGACAAGCATCAAAGAGATACAGGTAGCTGGTTGCCAATTAGGGACAATCAGGCAGACACAGATGCACCAGCACAGCATTTATCAGGAAAAAAGTGTAGTACCACTCAAGAAGCACACAGTTAAAGTAGCAGAGAAGGACCTGGTAGTAATAAAAACCATTGGCATTTACAGGAGTCTGTCACAATTACGGTTGAGAGCTCAAAACAAACAAAAAAGTAACACTAGGTTGCCAGAAGAGTGCCAGCAAGGGACAAGCAGGCCAAAACAAATGTGTCCAAGCAAAATTTATCAAGGGGAAAGTGTAGTTCATTTCAAGAAGCACTCAGACAAAGTAGCAGTGAAAGACCTGGCAGTGATAAAGGAAAAGGTAAAGGGAAATATGCTTACCCAACCCTGAGACAGGGAGGTATGAAAAAAAAACTGCAGTTCTTGCCAAGTAACACTGCAAGCCCAGAACAGACTGAATCTCAACATAGCCAAGAAGAATTACCAACAAGAAAACAGCTGTTTTATATCAGTTACTTTATCCACAACATATATAACTAATATAATCAATCATGCCTTGTTTTAAGTATAACTTTTTTTAAAACTATTCTATTTTGTACATTTTGACAATTATATAGTAACACTATATATACATTTTATACAAACTCAACTATGGCAAACTCTACAGAAAATGAAGCTACAGTTTATTTAAAGGAAAAATTTGTTGACAACCTTTTCTTTTTAAGACCCCAAAGAAAAAACAAATCAAACAATCCTAGTATTGATAGATTACCAAGTGATAACATAAAACAAAATGTTTGTACATCATCAAATAATGATATCAAACAAACTCAAACAATACACCTATTCATGACAAATATAATAAGTAGTGCATCATCCAGTTCTCAACATCTAACCCATCTGAACATATCACAAACAAATCAAGCTGGCCAAAAATCTAGTGCATCATCTATTAACAACACCAAATATAAGTATAGTGCAAAAACAAACAAACATACAATGGATATAATTATTTTCAGCCACATGTTAAGCCAACAATTGGCCCAACTGTTAACAAAACCAATGGAAAAGTAATACAATCTAATATTAGCAGACCAACCCCTCAGGTATCCAAAACTAAAAAAATTACTCTTGGTAGAACTGGCATAGGAAAATCAACATTGGCAAGTATGTTGGCAAAAAATAATCTTGATGATAATAATTTGCATTTAAATATTCAAACAATGTATCTGGGGTAACAATAATATGCAAGTCTTATGAACAGATGATCTAGTTATTATTGATACAATTGGTATGTGTGAAAGTAACAATGGTACAATTATTCATGGAAGAGCATTTGAAGAAGTATAAAATTAAGACCAAGTGCCATGAAGAAGGAAGAAGAAATTACTTTAATGAGGAGTGATTACCAATAAAGAAGGTGCTCAAGACCCTTTAAAGGCAACAGCAACCTGCTTTGCAATGACTGCAAAGGGTAAGGATGCGCATTTGATTGTTGCATCAAAAAGAGATCACCTGCACAAGAACCCTGAATATGAAAATGGTGCATCAACTGAGAGTAGAAATGGACTTGGTTTCAGCTTTGACAATTCTGGATGCAGGATTACTAATTAAAATGGTGCGCATATTGCTTTGGGTTTCAGATATCAAAATCTATACAAGTTGACTTATATTTCATCATATCCGGAATTCAATATTCGTAACTTAAACAAAGAAACACCAATGCATTGGCACAGGAGATTTGGACACATCAATTTTGATTATTTGCACAAAATGATCAAAGATCAGCTAATTTCCAGAGTAAGAATTGATTCCCCAGCTAGTTTGGGGCACTATGAAGCCTACATATATGGGAAGCAAGCCTGACAGCCACTCAAGAGCGCTGGGTTAATCAAAACTAAGAAAAAATTAGATCTAATTCACACAGATCTGTGTGGACCTAGGCAAAATTCATCCTCAGGTGGGATGAAGTATTCAATCACTATTATTGATGATTATACAAGATACACTTAGGTTACTTCATGGAGAGGGAGAGGAAAAAGCTCTGTCTAAGTTCAGGGAGTTCAAAGCCAAGGTGAAGAGCAAATCTGGTGAAAAAATCAAGAAAATATGCTCTGACAATGGTGGAGAATATACCTCAAAACTCTTCAACCACTTCTTCAAAGTTTATGGAATAAAGCAAGAAGCTACTATACCATACTCCCCACAGCCCAATCAGTAGCACAACATGCTAACAGATCAATCACTGATATTGCAAGATCTATGATCTGTAATTGAAAATTATCCTATAATTTTTGGGTGGAATCAGTTGCCACTGCAGTGCACCTTAAATAGGAGTTATAACAGAATACTGTGCAGTTCTACTTCATTTGAAGCATGGTATGGGCTCAGTCCAAGTGCAGAATATCTAATAATCTTTGGGGGTACAGCATATGCTACAAAACTGCCCAGAAATCAGTTAAAATATGAGCCAAAAAGTGTAAAATGCATATTTTTGGGCTACTGCAATGAGTGTAAGGCATACAGACTGTATAATTCCAAAGAAAAGAAGCTCATTAAGTCCAGGAATGTGTTGTTTGATGAAAACTCAAGGTTTTTACAAAAAATGGCATCAGATGATGACAAAAACTTGAATATAGGGCCACCAGTAGTCAGAATTGAATTAGAGCAAAACAATGAAAACCTTTTCACTCCAGAGGACTCTACAACTGTGGTTAAGCCAAAATCAGTGCCCAAGAAGATCCTACAAGTGATAATTCCAGTATCAAGTGCCAGAAGATCCAACCAGACAAGAAATAGCCCAAATTACCATATCAATGAGGGTACAAACTTAGCCAATGCCTATTCAGTCCATATTAATGAGCCTTAGGCTGTAAAAGCAGCCGTAAATAGCCCTCAGACAAAGTTGTGGAGATCTGCAATGACTGAGGAATATTAGGCCCTGATGGAAAATCAAACTTGGGACTAAGTCATATTATCAATCAACCAAAAATCAATTGGATACAAATGGGTTGTCAAGACAAAATGCAAGGCTGATGGTACAATCAAAAGATACAAAACAAGACTTGTGACCAAAGAATATTTTCAAGCAAAGGACTTGACTATACTGAAACCTTCACACTGGTAGCCAAGTGTCATTTGATCAGATTAATACTGGCTATTGCAGCCAAAAATAAGTTTTTTATTCATCAAATGGATGTAAAAACTGCATTTTTAAATGAAGAACTTGATGAGGATGTGTATATGAACCAGTCTGATGGGTTTGTTTACTAAGACAACCCCCATTTGATCTCCAAGGTTAAAAAGTCTCTACATGGTCTTAAGCAATCACCAAGAGCCTGGAATTGCAAGATAGATTTGTATTTAAAGTCTTTGAGTTTCAAAAGGAGTAATGCTGACTATGGTATATACAATAAGCCAGATAGAACAAATTCAGTACTATTTGCTCTATATGTGGATGATTCTATTCTAGCTGCCAATAACCTAGCAACAATGAAAGAAATTAAAGCCAGCTTATCTAAGGAGCTCAAGATGTCCAATCCAAGAGAACTCAGTTCCTATTTAGGGATTATGTTCTTCAGAGACAGTAGTACCCCAACTATCACCCTAAGCCATTCCAAGTTTATTCAAGATATACTAAAGAAGTACCTAATGGAATACTGTAAACTGGCAGCTACCCCAATGGAGAAAACCTTAACCTGTTCAAAGCTCAACCAAATCAAGAGAGCTTGGTGCCATCTAAAAGCCCTGACTCTCCTCATCAATATATAGTTGGCAGTCTGATGTATTTCTTGCTTGGAACACATAGAGATAATGCATATTCAGTAGGAGTTGTCAGCCAGTATAATCAGAACTATGGATCTGATCATATTACATCAGTTAAGCTACTTTTGGTTACCTCAATGGAACTGCTGATATCTGATCAGGATACACTAAGAAGGACTCACAACAAGATACTCCAGAATGATATAATTAGGTAGAAATCCATCATTTCATGCTAGAACTAAGCATGTAGATATTAGAAATCATCTCATATGTCAAGCAACAGAGAATAACATGGTTAGCTTAGTTTACTGTCCTTCAGATGAAATAATTGCAGACATGTTTATCAAACTATGAGTAAGAGACAAGTTTGAATATCTTAGGCCAAAATTTGCACTAGTCAGTATGAACATTTAACCAAGTGGGAGTGCTGTAAAAATTTGTATTTCCAACTAAATACTCACCTAACTTAGTCACTTAGATCATTACCTTCAAATCCTAGAGAATACTGACCAAATTCCCTGTTGGGATTTACTTGGAATATTTTCACCAAAATATCAGGTACCCAGAACATGAAAATTCTCAATGTTGTCCAAACAGCCCCAAACTTTGCACACATATTCTTTGGACCTTCCTGACCCTATTCTACATGTTTTTAATGCCAAGATAATGTAAAAGTATAAATTCTGCCTTACATTCAATAAATCATTGGGTTAAAACCACATAATCTACTTGTTTGCCCAATCACTTCCAATATCTCCAAGACTCTTACAACAGTGTCAAGGGTGCCGGCACAGGTGCCTGCCTAAAATAGAAGCAATTATATCAAGTAATATCACATAAAGTGAGGGATAATTTATGCAGCAAGATCAGCAGGTGTGATAGTCAGCAATCAGAATGAGCAGCTACCTCTGGAGCCTGTCACAGCATGGGATGAGAGCTCAGAACAAGCAGAAAAGAAGCATCAGATTGCCTGCAGAGTGCCAGCAAGGGACAAGCAGGCCAACACACATGCATTGGAGCAGCATTTACCATGGGGAAAGTGTAGAACAAAACAAGAAGCATTCAGAAAAAGTAGTAGTCAAAGACCTGGCAGTGATAAAGGAAATGTAAGGTGGAAAAAGTCTACCCAAGCCTGAGACAAGTTTGGACAAGAAAGTTATGCGTCATGACAAATTTTAGATCTTGAAAAAAGTTTGGTCAAGAAAGTTTTGCGTGATGACAAAGTTTAGATCTTGAAAAAAGTTTGATTGAGAAAGTTTTGCATGTGAGTGACAGGCAGAAAGTGAGAAAAGTGGCAGAGAACCAATCAAAAGCCATTTTGCATTGTTTTGATGAAAAATTTTGACTAGGTTTTTATGGTATCTGGCGTGAAATTATTTATGATGGTCTTTACATTGTGTCCTGATTAGATCAATACCTCTTAATCACAGGATTTGAAATTGGGGATGACCTTTTGATAGGATCATCATAATAACTTGTCATATTGAAGGCCAAATATTCTTTACATACCAATCAAGATAGAACAGGGAGTGAATATAGTAGTAGCAGTGGTCTACCTGTTCTGCTATAGGCTTGCAAGATTGCTTCTTGAATCCCGTCACAAACTTACAAGGTGACTGTTTATAGGGGCTCTGTTATTTTTTATTATGATTAGTTTGGGACTTGTTGTACAATGTAGAGGCTAATCAACATTATATAATAACTTTGGTATGCTAACACTGAAATAGTTTGTTGGGAGTTTTATATACCAATCCAATATATAATTCTCACCAATATCTTCATTCTTAGGCTCAAAATATGTTATAGACAGTGTCTCTCACTTCTCCAGCAGTGTTCTGACCCTCTGTTAGCTATTGGGAATACTTACTTTTATAGTGACTTTTCCTTAGTTGAAAATAACTTGTTGCAACTTAAGAAGTGATTTGGATAAAAGGAACCTATCAAGATATAGTAATAATAGTTGAGCTGCTGTTCATTCATAAAAAGGATCAGTATTTATACCTTTGTAGAAGTAATACAGCTATAACACTAAGTACAGAGGGTTTCCTAGCATTCTGGAGCACTGTGTAAAAGCTTTGGGGTTAGTACATAATGTTTGGTAAAAGTGTTAATTTGATCTTTACTATAGGGGAATAATCATAGGATCATACATGTGAAGAAACCGGCAAAGTTGGGCTGCAAATAGGTACTACAGTGGCCAAGACTAGTCCGGAATTGTTAAGAAAGCTTTTAGCTGCTGAATTATTCCAAATAGGTCAATATTTCAAAACTCCCCTCACCTATTAATTTTTAATCCTAATTCCTCTCTGTGATTCTCAATGGTGGTCTATCTAGTGATTTTGTCAGCATAGCTGCAACCGTTTTGTCAGTTAGGTAGTAAACTAACTCCACTAAGCTATTATCTATAGCTTCCCTCACAAGGTGGTGTTGTTGAAGTATACGTACCCAGTGGTAGTGCATCTGTCAATCAGATCTCTACCCCAATCTGAATCTCTATAACCATAAATTTCTTGCCTATTAGCTGATCCAGAGTATTCCAGTACCATACTTATGGTACCTTGTAGATAACTGAAAATCCACTTAACTGGTGTATTTTGATGTGCTCCATAAGGCTGTAATAATTGACTGACTATTCCAGCTGACACTGCATTATCAGGACAGGTAGACATCATCAAGTACATTAGGCTACCAGCCATTGATTGATAGGGAACGTTTTGGTCCATATTTGAGCCATTTTCAATTGAAACTGGCTGAGATTTGCTCAACTTTAGATTATTATCCATAGGGGGGCTGCAGGGTTGCAGTTTCTCATCTTGAAGTATCCCAGAATGTCCCTGAGGTACTAAGACTGATTCAGCACAGATTCCTGCGTAGCTATGTCAGAATTCACTTCAATACCAAGAAAATAGCGCAATTTTTCAAGATCTATCATTACAAACTTGCTGAAGAGATCTGATCATGTCTGTTTAAGTGCCTCCTGGTCACTAGCAGCCATTATTAGGGCATGCACATACAGAACTAGGATGATCTCACCCTTTTGAGCTGTTTCACTTATATACTGTGATCTACAGTGCTACAAATGAACCTAATCATGTCAAGATATGTGTCAATCTTGTTCTACCATGCTGTAGGTGCCTGCTTAAGCCAACACAACAGTTTCCTGAGCCTGCCCACCTTATGGGGGCCTGTTGGATTGGTAAGGCCTTCTGGTTGCTTCATATATATAGTTTCTTGCAAATTCCCATTTAGGAAGGCTGTTTTGATGTCCATTTGGTGCAGATCTAGACTGTGTAATGCTGTCAGTGCTGTAACTCTCCTTATGGAGTGAAACTTTGCTATCAGAGCAAATGTTTCCTCAAAGTCAACTTCCTGGATCTGGGAATAGCCTTTAGCCATTAATCAAAAGTTGTACTTATCAATGGTACCATTTGAGGTTATCTAGAGCTTGTGGACCCATCTATTTCCTGTTTGCTTTCTCCCATTTGGTAAAGCTACCAGTTCCCACACTTTACTTTGATCAGTGATTGTTACTCCTCCTGCATAGCTGGTTACTACATTGTAGCATATGGACTTAACATTACCTATTCACGATTCTGAGTTTTGGTACATAAGGTAAGATAAGCTTCTTCTTGATCATTAGATGTCTGCTACCAGGTTTCAGGGGCATTTCTCATTCTGGTAGATCTCCTAACTGGGATAATATGCTCTGATCTGTAACTGGTAGAATTGTATTTTGTATCTGGCTGAATCTGGTATGTATATTCTTCATCAGTGTTGATTGCATCATCAGGCTGGCCAATGATTTCTGTGGATTTCTGATCCAAATTCTCCACAAATACAACATCTCTGCTCTTGATCAGCTTCTTAATTTGGCCATCATATAATCTATACCCTTTAGTATCATCACAATACCCAAGAAAGATTCCTTTTCTACTTTTTGGTTACAGCTTTGCAAGTTTTTTCTCAGGGATGTGATAAAAGGAATTACTGCCAACAATCCTGAGATGCTTGAGGTCTGGTTTATTGCCTGTATATGCTTCAAAGTGTTAAGAATCACATAGTGCTGCAGCTGGGCATCTATTTATGATGCAAACTGTGATAGCAACAGATTTGGCCAAAACCTGTAGTCAATTGCGTTATTTTTGGATGCAACTGCATGCTAACCTCTATAGGTTATCATTGTGGGATGATGATGAGCATAGTGCCAGTATTTTGATGATCATAATGGGTTTGAATAATGGGGTAAATCCCCTTGATCTCACTCACTCAGCAGCAAAACTATACTTGGTACCTACAAAAGCTGTCTATCTTGCTGATGGTTGGGTTATCTGCAATGCAGATAGTAATGCAAGCATTGGCATTCCACCCATTTATTTGTTTCCTGCTGTATAGTATATTAGATGTACTCAGCAATGAATACAGAAAGTTGTCCAGCCAGGAAGGTGATTTAGGTGCAGATATCTATGTG